>CM050163.1:118123402-118410902 GCA_027410445.1 Discoglossus pictus
CCATACATAAAGTAACGCTAACCAGAACGATAGCCAAGTGCATGACACTAATGACCTAATAATAAATACTAATTGGGGGGGGGGGGGATTACCTTGAACATAGGAGGTATCCCTGTTTGGGATCACAGGGATCCCCATTCACCTTTACAGGAAATTGTGTTGTTGGTGTATTCAAAACCAATTATTTTTTTGGTAACATTACAAGTGTTACTTTAAATGATTTGGGGCAAGATCTACAATTAAAAGAAAAGATTATATATATATATATATATATATATATATATATATATATATATATATATATATATATATATATATATATATATATATATATATTAGTACTTATTATAACACACAATTATGGGAAATATATTTTTTTTTTTTTACTCAATCACAAACAGCAGCAGAATTAAAATGTACCAGTAAGTCAGCGACTGGAATGCTTTTATTTTGGCAAAAGTTGATTCACGGGATGGTTTCCCAAATAAACAGGAAGACCTGCTGTCTCTTGTAGTGTACCAAGCAGCAAGAACATTGCTTTATGTGCACTCGTATACAATATATACACAAGCATGGAAAGGGTGTCAGTAATTACCCTCAGATTAATGCAAGTCTCAGGTACAGATCACCACAGAAGTGCACCGCTTCCATTCATCTTAGTGGCATGGTGTGCTGGAAGTCGGCTTCCTAACAGGATTTCCTCTTTAAACTTTGTTGTCAAAGGCATGTATGAGCAATATGTGCCTGTAAACAAGATCATGTACTGTATGCAGCTCTACATACATCCATATAACTCAGAACAATGAGGACATGACTAGTTTCCATACGAAACTAAATCAAATAGGCAGCAGTTATTCAAAATGAGCAGAATGACAGGCGGATTCCTAAAAAGCAACCAACAGTCCTCATACAGGTCTAATAATAATCCAGCACCCTGCGACATTAGGAAGCGCTGAACGTGTGGTCAGGTCATTAGGAACACTAGGACTGGTCACTGCACTCCGGACATTGGAACATATATATCACGTGACCATGAGCCTCTTCATAACACTTTAAAGGACTCCTACCAGCAGTGATACTTACAGGGCCTCATTCAAATGTGATTTGGCCAATTGAATAGGGCTCTATATAAGCACAGAGCATATTTTTTTTACAGACGTTTTTAGTCAGTGAAGTCCTTGCTTTTGGATAGAAAGAAGCTCACTAACTAAAAACTTCTGCAAAAAAATATGCTGTGTGCTTATATAGAGCCCTATTCAATTGGCCAAATCGCAATTGAATGAGGCCCACAGTTAGTACTGTATTGCTCAGCTAACAGCATAACAAAACTACACATAAAGCTGTACTCTCTGAATATATATGTACTATATATGCAATACATATGAAACTATGTATACATATATGCATTATTGTTAATATATTAGTATGTGTGATCTAATATATATATATATATATATATATATATATATATATATATATATATTAGTGTTTCTATACACATATTGGTGTGTTTCTACATACTGTATACATATTAGTGTGTGTCTATATATACTGTATACATATTAGTGTGTCTATATACATATTAGTGTGTGTCTATATATACTGTATACATATTAGTGTGTCTATATACATATTAGCGTGTGTCTATATACTGTATATATAGTAGTATGTCTACATACTGTATACATAGTAGTGTGTGTCTATATACTATACATAGTAGTGTGTGTCTATATACTGTATACATAGTAGTGTGTGTCTATATACTGTATACATAGTAGTGTGGGTCTATATACTGTGTGAGTGTGTATGTATACATAGTAGTGTGTGTCTATATACTGTATACATATTAGTGTGTGTCTATATACTGTATACATAGTAGTGTGTGTATATATACTGTATGAGTGTATGTATACATAGTAGTGTGTGTCTATATACATATTAGTGTGTGTCTATATACTATATACATATTAGTGTGTGTCTATATACTGTATACATAGTAGTGTGTGTCTATATACTGTATACATAGTAGTGTGTGTCTATATACTGTATGAGTGTGTATGTATACATATTAGTGTGTGTCTATATACTGTATACATATTAGTGTGTGTCTATATACTGTATGAGTGTGTATGTATACATAGTAGTGTGTGTCTATATACTGTATGAGTGTATGTATACATATTAGTGTGTGTCTATATACTGTATACATATTAGTGTGTGTCTATATACTGTATACATATTAGTGTGTGTCTATATACTGTATACATATTAGTGTGTGTCTATATACTGTATGAGTGTGTATGTATACATAGTAGTGTGTGTCTATATACTGTATGAGTGTGTATGTATACATATTAGTGTGTGTCTATATACTGTATACATAGTAGTGTGTGTCTATATACTGTATACATAGTAGTGTGTGTCTATATACTGTATACATAGTAGTGTGTGTCTATATACTGTATACATAGTAGTGTGTGTGTCTATATACTGTATGAGTGTGTATGTATACATAGTAGTGTATGTCTATATACTGTATACATAGTAGTGTGTGTCTATATACTGTATGAGTGTGTATGTATACATAGTAGTGTATGTCTATATACTGTATACATAGTAGTGTGTGTCTATATACTGTATACATATTAGTGTGTGTCTATATACTGTATACATAGTAGTGTGTGTCTATATACTGTATGAGTGTGTATGTATACATAGTAGTGTGTGTCTATATACTGTATGAGTGTGTATGTATACATAGTAGTGTGTGTCTATATACTGTATACATAGTAGTGTGGGTCTATATACTGTATGTATACATAGTAGTGTGTGTCTATATACTGTATGTATACATAGTAGTGTGTGTCTATATACTGTATGTATACATAGTAGTGTGTGTCTATATACTGTATGTATACATATTAGTGTGTGTCTATATACTGTATACATATTAGTGTGTGTCTATATACTGTATACATAGTAGTGTGTGTCTATATACTGTATACATAGTAGTGTGTGTCTATATACTGTATACATAGTAGTGTGTGTCTATATACTGTATACATAGTAGTGTGGGTCTATATACTGTATACATATTAGTGTGTGTCTATATACTGTATACATATTAGTGTGTGTCTATATACTGTATACATATTAGTGTGTGTCTATATACTGTATACATATTAGTGTGTGTCTATATACTGTATGAGTGTGTATGTATACATAGTAGTGTGTGTCTATATACTGTATACATATTAGTGTGTGTCTATATACTGTATGAGTGTGTATGTATACATAGTAGTGTGTGTCTATATACTGTATGAGTGTGTATGTATACATAGTAGTGTGTGTCTATATACTGTATGAGTGTGTATGTATACATAGTAGTGTGTCTATATACTGTATGAGTGTGTATGTATACATAGTAGTGTGTGTATATACTGTATGAGTGTGTATGTATACATAGTAGTGTGTGTCTATATACTGTATGAGTGTGTATGTATACATAGTAGTGTGTGTCTATATACTGTATGAGTGTTTATGTATACATAGTAGTGTGTGTCTATATACTGTATGAGTGTGTATGTATACATATTAGTGTGTGTCTATATACTGTATACATAGTAGTGTGGGTCTATATACTGTTTGAGTGTGTATGTATACATATTAGTGTGTGTCTATATACTGTATACATAGTAGTGTGTGTCTACATACTGTATACATAGTAGTGTGTGTCTACATACTGTATACATAGTAGTGTGTGTCTACATACTGTATACATAGTAGTGTGTGTCTATATACTGTATACATAGTAGTGTGTGTCTATATACTGTATACATATTAGTGTGTGTCTATATACTGTATACATAGTAGTGTGTGTCTATATACTGTATACATAGTAGTGTGTGTCTATATACTGTATACATAGTAGTGTGTGTCTATATACTGTATGAGTGTGTATGTATACATAGTAGTGTGTGTCTATATACTGTATACATATTAGTGTGTGTCTATATACTGTATACATAGTAGTGTGTGTCTATATACTGTATACATAGTAGTGTGTGTCTATATACTGTATGAGTGTGTATGTATACATAGTAGTGTGTGTCTATACTGTATACATATTAGTGTGTGTCTATATACTGTCTATGAGTGTGTATGTATACATATATATCTATGCACACAATCACTGTACAGAATGAGCACCCAGACAGCTGCACAGTGAGCCCTGGCACAGATGGCTCCTTACACTGCTGTGACAGGCGATGTCTCCATGCTGCTGGCCGGGGATGCGCTGCGGGCTGCTGTTAGCACCATTCCAGGGGCCGGCGGTGCGGAGCTCCCGCATGTGCAGTGCTCAGCTTCCCCGGGTCCCCGCTCATTCCATCCCGCTCCGCCGCCAGATCTGCTCCTACAGCAACTCCCCGCGAATCCGGAAACCAAAGCTGCGTCTGTGGGTCTGGTGCTCAGTGTTATAGTATGAGAATGTGTATCCCCAGCATATCCTGCATCACACGCTCGGCTCCAGGCCACGCCCCGCCGCAAATGCACTGTGATCTCTTAAGGTGGATTACATCAGTTACTGCTCAATTGCTCTCATACACAATGGTGTATAGAATCTGACCAGACAATGGTACCAGGCACAGGAATGGCATTCATTATTGCTGTTTCTGAGCAGTGCTTTAACAAAGTTTATGTGTGCCTCTGTTTTACTATGTAAATTATCATCTGCTGCTACCCTAACCCTAAACGCTAATCTCTAACCCTAAACCTTAACCTCTAATCCCAACACTAAACCTAACTCTAACCCTATGCCTAACTCTAATACTATACCTAACTCTAACCCTATACCTAACTCTAATCCTAGCTCTAACCCTAACTCTAACCCTATACCTAACTCTAACCCCTAAATCTAACCTCAACGCTAAACTCTAACCCTAATCCTTAACCATAAACTCTAACCTTAAATCTAGCCCTGACCCTAAATCCTAACTCTAACCTTAAACCCTGAATCTAACACTAAACCCTAACCCTGAATGTAGCCCTAGCCTTGACCCTAACCTTTTCCCCCTAACCATAACCTTAAATCTAGCCCTAACCCTGAACCTAAACCCTGACTCTAACCCTGACCCCTTAATCTAGCCCCTGAATCTAACTCTAACCCCTAAATCGACTCTACCAAACTTTAAACCTAACCTTAAATCTAGCCGTAACCCTGACCCTAAATCCTAACTCTGCCCCAAAACCCTAAATTCAACCTTAACCCTAACCCCTAAATTTAACTCTAACCCTAAACCGTAACCCATAAACCTAACCCTAAACCCTAACCTTAAATATAACCTTAACCCCTAAATATAAGAACAAATTGACCAAAGTTTCGTCGAGCAACCATCTTGCCACCACTGCTGGCAGGGACGAAACAGGAAATATCCCCACTGTGGTCTGTTTTATTCTATATATTCTATTGAATAACTAAACATGATAATCAGCAAATCGTGTGTATGAAAAAATAAATAGATAAAACATTACACATATATTTATGACTTTATGTGGAATTAGTTTTTACTGTATGCTTAAATATTGTTTCTCCCCTGGTGCTGTGTTAACTAATGAGCAAGGACTGACCATTACCCATTTTCAAGTATATTTCTTCAAAATAGTACATTTCAAAAATATGTGAACAGTGATGGTTGAAGTGCGCTGAACTAGATGTGTATATGTAGATGCCACACGTTTTTATGGGCTAATTAGTATACACCATACCTCCCAACTGTCCATCTATTGGAGGGACAGCCCCACTTTTTCCTGATAATGTTGTTTTCTCTGTAATAAAGATGGAAGCCTGGGGTGTCAGTGCAGAATATATGTCTGCATGGGACACTAGGAACATATTCAGGAGCATATTACTTATTGTATCAGATGGCATTAACACTACTTAATAGTGTGCAGTTTTTCAAGAATATAATAAGTATCGAAAAATGGACATTTGAAATGTTGGGAAGTATGATACTCAATGTTGTGCCAATATAGCTGCTTAGATAAGGAATTGTTGTTTAGTTGTTCAGTCATGTCCTACTCATCGTGATCCTGTGGACTGCAGCATGCCAGGCACATCTTGTGTCTGGACATGCTTTTGCATAAGGATTTCTTGGCAAAGATACTGGAGTGCGTTGTCAGTTCATCTCTAGTGGGCTGTTATTTGTCTGGCCTCTCTGCCCATCTTGGGTGACCCTGCATGGAATAGCTCACAGCTTCATTGAGGTACACTAGCATCTTCACCACGACAAGGTAGCGATCCAAAAGGGCATATTTAGTTTGGTTCTACTGATTAAGAAAGTACTATATGGGGCATAACATACCCATAGTTGATACAACTTAGAAGACAAGTGCATTTGTTACAGAACTTTCTCCGTATACGGCCATATTGGTTATGTACCTTAAGTGAACAAAAGGATGGAGGCTATGACATAGCAGGGGTGGGGACAGTTACTGAATTCTGGTTCGTGACACAGAGAGGGATACAGGATTTGATAGTGATACGGTATCTGACGCGACACCAGGCTCGCTTGTTGTCGGCATCCTTTTGCGGGTATCATAGGTCTAGTTCATTCTTAGGTCACCCTGCAAGCATCATGTAGAGGTTTCCCCGGCCTCCACCAATAGGAGTCCAGCTCTCTAACTAGTCCCTACACTATAGTATGGCACTATCAGCATCCTGATGTTACATGTCACAGACCAATTAGGATGGTGTTATTAAAAACAGAAATGGCTCCCTCTGCTTGTGGAAGACTCCAAATATCACTTTATGAGTATTAGTCATAAGCGGAGGATGTGAAGTCACCGATGTTGTCACGGCTTTATATATTGTGTGTTTACCTGCTAATTATTTTGTAGACTGGTTGACATCAATTGTTAATGAGATTTTATATGTGACACTCATTTGTGCATAATGCAATATATATGTGTTTCTGTTTGGTCTAAATATATATATATATAATTATCAAATTTAATGCCAAAGAAATATTGTAGTGTCATTCAGTCGTGACTGATTCTCCGTGACCTCATGGACTGTAACAAACCAGGAACATCTTTACATCTGCGGTCATGATGATCCACTTGGCTTTCATGGCAGTGATACTGGAGTGGGTTGTCAGCTCCTTCTCCAGTGGGCCACGGCATAGAGATCCTGGTATTCCTAGGTAGTCTCCCAACCAAGTACTGACCAGGCCCAACCCTGCATGGTTCCTTGACTGGAATCAATCTCAGGTCACAGCACTGAATCCTAACCACTGGACCACCAGTGGTCTTAATATTGTGCAAATATAGGGGTCCACTCTTATGGGAAGGTCATTTTTCTATTTCCAGATCTTTTGTAACCTTCTGTACACTTTATCATTACCTTTAAAGGGACTCTGTCACCCCAAAATCATGATTTTCTTTAAATGGTTATTCTTACAGAACATGAAATCTGTCTATATGTTGTTTTATCCATTTTTTCTTTTGTGTATCATTACTGGGAAATTATATCTTGTTGTTGCTGTATTTATATCCAAATAAGTAGCTCTCACATATGAATTAGCTGCTCTGATGTGCTAATTAGGACTACAATCTGTTTGTCTGTAGTGGTCAGAAAAAAGGACCTGCAGTGTTATCTATCAGTTAGACCCCTCTCCCACCCTTATCAAGCACAACAATTCACATATTAGCATATTGACCCACACATTAACACACAGTAGCTGCAAAATCAATTCTAAGTATTTTAGAAATGATTAACTGTAAAGAAAAATTGCTAGTACAATGTATAGCCAGTTTCTAAAGTTCTTTAAACTTAAATAAACTTCCTGTTTGTGTGACATAGTCCCTTTAAATGACCGCCATAATACCTTTTATTCTCCATGGCAGAAGCAACACAATATACTGTATATATAGAGGAACTAATGTAATTAAGGGTTCCCTGGTAATCCACTGGTTAGCATTTGGTGCTGTCATCGGTGCAAACTGGGTTCTGTTCCAGTCAAGGAACCAAGAAGTCACACCACCCTGAGGCCATGCAGGGTTAGGCCTGGTCAGTACTTAGATGGGAGATCACATAGGAATACCAGGAGCTGTATGCTGTGGCACATTGGAGAAAAAAATGGCAACCCACTCCAGTATCTCTGCCATGAATACCAAGTGGATCAGCATTAACATGAACATAAAAAAATGGATAACACAAAATATAGCCAGTTCTTCATGCTCTTTACAAAAAAAACTAATAAAAAATGATTTGGGGGTGTCAGACTGGCTTTCAAGTAAAATAAATGATTTTAAACAATACACGGTATGTCAAGGCTCATCAGTATGGTCATCTATATGCAATTATATTGCTAGTCTCTTATTACAACAGGTGTGCTTGCAGGCAGCTCTGATTGGCTGATTCAGTTGGTATAGGAGGGATGAACAAAGTACAGCTGTCTGACACCTGTTGGAGGATATGACTGTCAGAGATCTACTTACATTGTTATGTGAAATATGCACACTTGGCCTTAAGAGAATGATGTTACTAGATTAGTGAGACCCTTCTTGCCTGATAATACTGCTAATGTCTAGAGCCACTGCCCCTAAGAAATGAGTCCAGCACAACATAAGTATGAAAAAATACTATACGAGTGCAGTTTCTGGTTTATCGTCATGTAAAGTTTGGTAGATCTCTTGAGTTTGATAGCAGTTGATTTTGAGAGTTAGCACCCCTAAAAAACCTACTAAAATTAGCATAACATTAGTTTTTCGTTTTGGCCAGTCAGAGGCAGATGCAGCAGTCTCTGCAGCAAAGCATCATGGGATTTCTAGGCTTAGTTCACAAAAAAACACCTAGGCCTCTCCCCTTGAATGATGCAACTCACTGCTGATGTAGATCTCAGAGATCTATTCTGTTATGTGCGTTCCAATGTACTCGCTAAGCCCCTAACCCTCTAACCCTAACCTTCAACACCACTTGGTGCCCCTAACTCTCTAACCCTAACCCCCAACACCACTTGGCGGCCCTAACCCCCGACACCAGTTACATGCCCTAACACTAAACCTAACAATCTAACCCTAAGCCCCTAACCCCCTACACCCCTTGCCGACCCTAGCCCCTTACTCCCCTTGCCGGCCCTAACCCTAACCTCCTAACACTCTTAGACTAACCCTAACCCCCTAAAAGTGCCTTCCTAACCCTAAGCCCCGAACCCCCTATACCACTTTCCGGCCCTAACCCCCTAACCCTCTAACCCTAACCCGAAAACGCCTAATCACTTACCGGGACACTTACAGCCAGCTACATCGGGACGTCCACAGCGCGCTGAAGCGTGCGTGCACATAACAGGATAGGTCCAATTTCTGCATTGTTTCTGCTGTTGGATTGAAAGTTAGTTTAGGGTTAAAATATGTACCCAAGTGCATTGTTTCTATTGGTGGGTACACTGTGCCTATGTAAGCAATTCTGTGGGGGGGGGGGGGGGTGGAAAACACTTTTATTTTGAAATAATATAAATCTGTATGTGTATAGAATGACTCCATGTAATGTGTGTTTCTGATATAAGCCGTATGTGTTAGATCAGATAAAAGGTAAAAACAGGGAAATGTAGATATACCTTTAAGACGTTGAGGTTTCTCTTGAATAATATGGGGACAGTAAATCCAGAAAAAACATCTCCACACCAATTACTGCATATTTGCAGCTTATTTGGTTGATAACGAAAAAACTGAACTTTGTAAGTGACTAGTTAAATGCACCTGAACTCAAGGCTTGGGACATATTGGCTTAAAGGAAGGTTTCTGGGTTTCATAAGGAATATAATATTCTTCTGTGTCTCTTTACTTTTATGTAATTTATTTCATTAAGAAATGCTTAAAAGCTCTGTTCTTACAAATAGTTCCTAATTGCATACTTTCTTCTAAAGCTCATGACTACAGTGTGCCTCTAAGTACACGTTGTGCAGAATGTCCCATAGTTAACAATCAGAGGCAACATTCTGCAACATGCTGCTTGAGTGAGGTCACTGACAGGCTCATTTAAAACACTGCACTGTATAGTCTGTGTATTCATAAGCTGCATGAGCTCCAGAGGGCAAACCCAAACAAGTATAAATTGAATGATTTTAGGCAGAAAAAACAACAGTGTGTATAAGCACTTCTTAATAAAATAAGGTTAATAAAAGTAAATAGATACAATATATATATATATATATATATATATATCAGGGGCGGCCCGTCCATTGGGGCGTCAGGGCAAACGCCCCCCCAAATATTTTCTTCACCCTGCAATAAAAAAAACACAACAATGTATTAGTATAACCCAAAAACAAATAAATATAAGGTGTACATCATCATTTCAAGTCTAAATAGTATTAAAATGAATTAAAGTTAGAAAAGGGACACTGTCACTTTAAAATAACCCTTGCGCTACATTAACTAATGCTGTGTATCTATCTATCGCCCCCTGCCTGCACCCTGTGTGATCAAATTACAATAGTTACACTGTGTACACTAACCTTTAGACTCTTCTCTTCTCTTCAATGAGTCCTGGCCTGGCCCACTGACCGTTAATGCATGCCGCCCACCATCACAGTGACGATATGCATGGGCGGTCATAAATGTATCAATTAATAACTGACAGTCTTCCATCATTGACCAATCAATGATGGAAGGTTGTACAGTTACTAAGAGAACAATCTAAACCCACCCAGACCGTTAGCCCTGAGCGCCCGCCAGCAAATAGAGCCTCGAGTTTGATTTTGATTGACTGATACAGTCAATAAAACCACCAGTTCCCTGTCCCTTCCCCCTTTCTGTTTCCTGACCCTGGTCACGCTGAGACTGAGAGACCTCCCTGGCTGAATCTACTCATCTGCTCTGCCTGCCTAACACAGTAAGTCTACACCTGCCTCTGCCTGGCACCTGCCCCTGCCCCTGGCCAAACCAAAACCCCTAGTAGCCCCTAATAAAAGTTAGGGGTGACCAGTTACCCCCAGTCCCCCACTATGCCTGCCTGGCCTGCCAGTGACACCTACCCAGCCACCCACCAACTACCACCGACGACCCTAGGCCTACAATGCCTGGTGCCAGTGCCACCCCCAGCCATCACCCCCATGTGGCCTGTGCCACCCCCGATCAGGCCTGCCCTATGCTAGCCTAGCTATGCCATCATGCCACCACCGGATTACACCGATCACGGGATCGGGGTAGTCGGGTGGTGAGCGGGGTGGCACAGGCCCACATGGGGGTGATCGGATCACCCCCTTGATGAGGCCTGTGCCACCCCTGATGACCTCCATGTATGCCACCCTGCCCGAGGCCCGATCACCACCGGGCCCCCGGCACCACCCCGATGCGGCCTATGCTACCCCGGGTATTCGGGCAGTGAGCGGGGTTGACCAGGCCACATGGGGGTGGATGTTCACCCCCATGAGGCCTGTGCCACCCCTGGTCGTGGCCTATGGGCGACCGATGGGCGCCTGACCGTGACCGACCCCACCCTGGATGAACCATTAACCAACTACCTAACCCCCCCCCCTATTTTTATTCCATTTTTAGAAGTAACAGGCATGTATATGTGCATGTCACTTCTAAAGATAAAATAAAAATAAGGGAAGGGGAAAAAAAAATACAGTAACAACATTATTACAATTAATTTACACACAGTAAGCAAACACATTGTTAGTAACACAACACATCGTATACAAAAATAAACAGCTTTAAACAAACATTAATAAAAAATAAAATAAACAGCACATACACACATTGTTAGTACAGTTAGTAACACAACACATTGTATACAAAAATAAACAGCTTTAAACAAACATTAATAAAAAATAAAATAAACAACAGCACATACTTACCTGTAAAATTGACCCCTCCAGCGTTGGCCTTCTGTCCTCTCTGGATATAGTCATGATGAAAAATAAATAATCCATGTTGATTGAAGCCAATGATCAAAAATAAAATAATCCATGTTGATTGAAGCCAATGATCAAAAATAAAATAATCCATGTTGATTGAAGCCAATGATCAAAAATAATCCAATCTTGATTGAAGCCATTGTCCATCCATCCATTCTGGCCCATTGAAAGAGGCCTCCAAAAAAAAAACCGACGCTCTAAAAAAAAAAAAACAACACACTAAAAAGAGCTCCTCCTACAAGGAGCCCCTCCCGCGATTAATTGTTTTTTTCCCACGGTCTGCTATATATACTAATTTTTGAAGGACTCTGATTGGCTGAAATTTTTGATTGACATCGATTTCAACCAATGAGAGTCTTTAAAAAATTAGCAAATCAGCAAGCAGGTATGGAAGCCTGTAAGGGTAAAAAAGGTTAGTGTGAACTTGTTTGACCCTGTATGTATTATACATATTACAGGGCTATTTTATGTGATATACATGTTACAGGATAATATCCTGTAACATGTATAGCCAAAAAATAGCACTGTAATATGTATAACAAATAAAGTGTAATAGAAATGCATGAACAATATAATATATCATGAAATAAAGAACATCAATTAATCAAATAATAAATATCAATTAATATATATTGTTGTATGTATATGTTTATGTATATTTATGTGTAATTTTTTATATATATATATATATATATATATATATATAAATTAATATCAAAATATCACAATAAATAAATATATATATATATATATATATATATATATATATATATATATAACAATTTGATATATATATATATATATATATATATTTATTTATTGTGATATATTGATATCAATTTTTATATATATATATATATATATATATATATATATATATATATATATATATATATATATATTTATATATATATTTTTTTTTTTGGGCCTATATGTTATTTAAGGTTTTTGAGGTACGGATGGGGCCTATATGGTCCCAATTTGTTATTTAGGGTTTTTAAGGTACGGTTGGGGCCTATATGGTCCCAATTTGTTATTTAGGGTTTTTAAGGTACGGTTGGGGCCTATATGGTCCCAATTTGTTATTTAGGGTTTTTAAGGTACGGTTGGGGCCTATATGGTCCCAATTTGTTATTTAGGGTTTTTAAGGTGCGGTTGGGGCCTATATGGTCCCAATTTGTTATTTAGGGTTTTTAAGGTGCGGTTGGGGCCTATATGGTCCCAATTTGTTATTTAAGGTTTTTAAGGTGCGGTTGGGGCCTATATGGTCCCAATTTGTTATTTAGGGTTTTTAAGGTGCGGTTGGGGCCTATATGGTCCCAATTTGTTATTTAAGGTTTTTAAGGTGCGGTTGGGGCCTATATGGTCCCAATTTGTTATTTAAGGTTTTTAAGGTGCGGTTGGGGCCTATATGGACCCAATTTGTTATTTAGGGTTTTTAAGGTGCGGTTGGGGCCTATATGGTCCCAATTTGTTATTTAAGGTTTTTAAGGTGCGGTTGGGGCCTATATGGTCCCAATTTGTTATTTAAGGTTTTTAAGGTGCGGTTGGGGCCTATATGGTCCCAATTTGTTATTTAGGGTTTTTAAGGTGCGGTTGGGGCCTATATGGTCCCAATTTGTTATTTAAGGTTTTTAAGGTGCGGTTGGGGCCTATATGGTCCCAATTTGTTATTTAGGGTTTTTAAGGTGCGGTTGGGGCCTATATGGTCACACTTGCTCTTTTAAGGTTTTAAACGTTACAGTTTGGGTCTTAAACGTTCTAATATTTTTTTTTTGTTTTCTATAACTTCCCAGGTGCAAACTATCTGTGGAATCAGATTTCTTTGGACTCGTTGGTTGACTTACTGGACGTGAATACCCCGAGAAGGAGCGTCAACTGTTGGTGAGTATATGGTCACACTTGGACTTTTAAGGTTTTAAAAGTTACGGTTTGGGTCTTGAGATTTCTAATGTTTTTTTTGTTGTTTTCTATCACCCCCCAGGTGCAAACTATCTGTGAAAGCAGATTTGTTTGGACTCGTTGGTTGACTTACTGGACGTGAATACCCCGAGAAGAAGCGTCAACTGTTGGTGAGTATCATTGCCTTTAATTTTCTGTCCATGTGTATAGGTGCAAATTTGATGGTGATGTAGTCTTGTCACATGAGGGTTTGCAATCTGTAATGTATACCAATGAAATCAACACACTGTTATTTTTAAGTAATTTTGTGACATAATATAAATTAATATACCGTGATCTCTTTCTTTTATTGGTATCAATATCAGAAATGAATACTATTGACTCTCTACTTGTGAAGCCTTTCGCCACCCTAACCTATGAGGAGAAGGTGGAAGTAAAACGGTTAGGAGCTGACCAACCAGAGATAAATCTGCAGCAAATCGCAAGAGATAGAGGGAAGCAATATGTCCGTAATTTCAATACTGAATGGTACAAGAAGAACGACTGGCTTTCTGGAAGCGTTTCTAGGAAGTCCTTATATTGTTTCCCATGCATCCTATTTGGTGGTGACGCTGCTTGGACCAAAACTGGAGTGACTGACGTCAAACATCTAGCTGACAAATTGGCAAAACACAAAAGTTCTAAAGCTCACTTGGATAACAGGATCAAGTTTGAGATGCTTGGACAGGCGAACATTGCTGTTCAACTGGACCAAGGATACCAAGTCAGCATTCAAAAACACAACGAAGAAGTGGCTAAGAACCGGTACATCCTTTCGAAGATAATTGATTGTGTTCGCTTTTGTGGCGCCTTTGAACTGGCATTAAGAGGACACGACGAGAGTGAAACATCGCTAAATCCAGGAGTGTTTAGAGGCCTGGTGGATTTGGTTGGCAGTATCGATAGTGCAATGCAACAGCATTTGAAGACTGCAACTGTGTTTAAGGGCACGTCCAAAACCGTCCAGAATGAGCTACTGGACTGCATGCATGAAGTTATAAAGGAAGTGATTCACCAAGAGCTTAAGGAAGCCCAGTTTGTGGCAATCCAAGCGGATGAAACAACCGATATTTCCGCTAGGACACAGTGCGTTGTAGTCTATCGCTACATTGACAAGAAGCATCAAGTGGTGGAAAGATTTGATGGCTTCACGGAAATGAAATCAACGGATGCAGACTCCATTGCTGCTGTTGTGCTGGAAACACTGAATACTGTTCTCCCAGAGCCAGAAGACAAGAAGAAACTCATAGCTCAAAGCTATGATGGTGCCAGTGTGATGCGTGGAGATCAAGGAGGAGTTCAAAGAAAAATAAAAGACGTGTACCCGAACGCACACTACGTCCATTGCTATGCTCACCAACTGAACCTAATAATGGAGAAAGCAGTTTCAAGGATTGGAAGAGTTAGAGTTTTTTTTTCAAACATAGGCGGCATACCATCTTTTTTTTCACGCTCTCCAAAAAGGACTGGAGTTCTGGATGAGGTAGTTGGTAGAAGACTTCCAAGAGGTGCACCGACACGATGGAACTTCAACGTTAGGACCGTGAACGTGATCTACGAGAACAGAGATGCGCTACTTGAGTGTTTCCAGACAATTGAAGCATGTCTAAACTTTGATCCAACTTCTATACGGGAAGCCGCAGGTTTCATTGGAATGCTGGAAGACAGGGAGTTCCTTTACTTCCTTAAATTATTTCATTTAATAATGCCACATGTAGACATCCTCTATAGTCAGCTTCAGAAGCGAGACACGGATACTGTTTATATCAAAAAAGTCACAGAAGACTTTGTCGCCAGCATCCAGAAAATCCGTAATTCTGTGGAAGAGATAGAAGCAAGTTTGCCAAGCGATCTAACAGTCAACAGACGGAGTGCGGAGATCTCAACCTTGAGACAACTTTCAAGAGAGGTATGTGACATAGTGGTGGTTCATGCAAAAGAACGTTTTTCATTTTCAAATCACCTAGTCAGTGCCAAACTTGTTCAAAGTGACTTGTATAAAACCCATGGCACTTGCTTTCCAACCCAAGCTCTGGAAGACACCGTGCAAGCATATCCAATACTGAAGAAGGAACAATTACGCACTGAGCTGTCACTTCTGTATGGGAAGACAGAGTTTCATACTTGTACAAGTGCTGTTGCTCTGCACAAACTTTTCCATCAATTTAATCTGCAGAATGATTTCACAGAGACAGTAAAATTATTAAGAATCCTGATTACAACACCAATGACTACTGCAGAATCAGAAAGATGCTTCTCAACATTGAAGAGGATAAAAACCTTTTTAAGAAGCACCATGTCCCTGGAGCGGTTGAATGCATTGGCGATGCTCTCAATGGAAAAGCAACTGATTTCCGAGATCCCACACTTCAATGAAAAAACCATTGAGAAGTTTTGTTCTTTGAAAGATCGCCGTGCAAAATTAAAATACAAGTGATTGAAGCAAAGAAGAATGCATACCCCCAAGGTGTGCAAAGATAAACTGCGTTAAGCAGCACCACCTCACACTACCAAACATAACTAGTGGTAAGTAAAGTATGAACGGTGTGTGGGTGTGCATATGGAAGGAGCTATGAAAGGTGTGTGCATGGTCAGTAACAATTGTTGAAGCCTTGGCGTGGTTTGAAGGAATTGGAGGCACTTCCAAGGGTAGCTGTCACTTGTGTACAGGAAGCAAGAATTCCATGTCTGTACAAGTGCTGTTGCTCTGCAGCAACTTTAGCATCAATTTAATCTACATAATCTAACAGAGTGAGTGAAGCTATAAGGAATCCTGCTTACAACAACGAAGACTACTAAAGAACCAGAAAGATGCTTCTCCACATTGAAGAGGATCAAAAAAGTAATTAAAAAGCACCATGGCCCTGTAGCGGTTAAATGCATTGGTTTGAAGGAATTGGAGGCACCTTCAAGGGTACGTAAAGTTCTCAGAAATGGCACCACCTCACTACCAAAAATAACTAGTGGTAAGTAAAGTATGAATGGTGTGTGGGTGTGCATATTGAAGGAGCTATGAAAGGTGTGTGAATGGTCAGTAACAATTGTTGAAGCCTTGGCGTGGCGTTACTGCTCATATGGTTATCCATATGCTAATTCAACGTGTTTGTTTGACATTGATTATTGTGTGGTCTAAACAGAAGTGAAATGTTGTTGTTTTCTTGAATCCCAAGATCCACTGGTTTGGGCCTATGCAGTGCTGATTGGTCTTCTAAGGTATGTTTGAGGCCTATATGGTCCCACTTGGTCTTCTAAGGTATGTTTGGGGCCTATGGTTCACACTTGGTCTTCTAAGGTATGTTTGAGGCCTATATGGTCAAACTTGGTCTTCTAAGGTATGTTTGGGGCCTATATAGTTCCACTTGGTCTTCTAAGGTATGTTTGGGGCCTATGGTCACACTTGGTCTTCTAAGGTATGTTTGGGGCTTATATAGTCACACTTGGTCTTCTAAGGTATGTTTGGGGCCTATATAGTCACACTTGGTCTTCTAAGGTATGTTTGGGGCCTATAGTCACACTTGGTCTTCTAAGGTATGTTTGGGGCCTATATAGTCACACTTGGTCTTCTAAGGTATGTTTGGGGCCTATATGGTTCCACTTGGTCGTTTAATGTTTTTTAAGTATGGTTTTGTTCTTGAATGGTATGATTGATTTGCTTGTTTTCTTCCAACCCCAGGTGCAAACCCTATGTGGCTGCAGATTTGTTTCTACTCATTGGTCAACTTAATGAACGTGAATACCCTGAGAAGAAGAGCCGACTAATGGTAGGTGTCACTCCTTTAATTTTTCTGTTAATACGTATAGGTGCAATTATGATATTGCTGTAGTCTTGTCACATGAGTTTTTTCAATCTATATTGTATACCAATGAATTTAACACATTGTTACTTTACTTCTTGACATTTCTGCATTGCAGATCATGTATTTCAATGGGCTTTACAAGCATAAGGTCATTGGGCGGGGCTTATAAAGGTCATTATGACGTCAGGGGAGGAGTTATAAAAATGGGTGTGGTTTGAAAAAGGGGGAGTGGCTATGTTTCGCCCTGTCGCCCCTCCAACTTGAAAAGTCACCAGCCGCCACTGATATATATATATATATATATATATATATATATACATATATATTATATAGTATATTATATTTCTACTGGAATTCCATTTAAGCTGATGCTAGATCTGATAACAATCCTAAAATCCTGATGTATTGTTCTGTCAGTCAATACCGGATTATTTCTTAAAACTGGTTTATTAACACAAGTAACCTGAGATATGTTAAGTCATAATTTAAGTTCAATCATTAAATGAGAGGAATGACTGCCGACCAAGATGGGCAGGTCATAACAGGAAATCATGGTCCACTGGAGAAGGAAATGTCACCTATTCCAGTATCTTTGCCATGAAAACCATATGGATAAGAACAACCAGAAACAGAGAGATGCACCTGATGTGCTGCATCCATATAGTCACAGAGAGTCGGACACGACTGAAGGACAGAACAACAACAAAAATACTTAAACAGGGACAATTCCTGTTCCACTAGGTGGCGCAGACAATATTTTTGTCAATTTCCTAGTGTTAGGGTTAGATTTAGGGGTTAGGGGTTGGGGTAGTGGCAGATGATAAACTTTACACTAACAAGAAAACCTCGGCCGCACCACCTAATGTTTGCCACTGCTGGCGTGCAGAAAACAGGAAAAATACTTAAATAGGTAATTATTTATCCATATTTAGTGATTTTATAGAGCCAGTGTAAGCAATTTTCCTGTTAAACCTTTTTTTTAGTTCACCGTTAAGTAACATTAAATATAAACATGCAAACAGCAGTAAAGCAAATATTTAGCCAGACAATATTATTTAACACAGTTTAACTTGTTATTGGCCATTGCTGTACACATCTCACCTATCTTATTGTCCTCAGCACTAGTGGAATGAATTGAGGATTTCAACTGCAATAACATTATCCAAGCCTTACCAAGACGGCCTAATCAATGTTATTGCAGTTGAAATCTTTAAGTAGTGCTGAGGACAATGAGAGAGTTGATGACGGGTACAGCAGTGGCCATTATTGCGGTAAACTGTGTTTTTAAATTATATTTTCTGCCTAAAGATTTGCTTTACTGCTGTCTGCACATATTTTTTTATGTTAATTAATGGTGAACTAAATAATAGGTTTAACATGAAAAGAATGCACACTGGCTACTTAAAGGGCCAGTTAATTCAGCACAACTTGGAGCATGACACTGTAAAGTTCTCATAAAAATATGTTGAAATACGTTGTGCATTTTTGAAATAGGTGCCTTTTTCGCAGAAAAAATCATAAATGAAGTTCTGTTTACATGCGTCACTGGCAGTGGCTCCAGACAGACTCACAGCAAACGCTCTGTGCAGAGAGCATAAGCAGAAAGCGAGTTAACCATTCACAAATTCATCTGTGCAGATAAAGGACTGCTGGAATCATCTAAAGGGTACAGTTGGGAGTTATCATCTCCTGCTGCATTCCTAAAGTTCAGTGAAAAACTATAAATCTTTGTGCTCATGGAGCCTTCACCGCACAGTATAGGCAGATGTTGTTAATCATGGAAGAGTCAGTAGTGTGTTTGTAAACAGACCTAAGACCTTAGATTATTATCTGTTATCAGTGTAATTAAATAAAAACAATAGATAATTTTAACATAGAATTGTGTGCTCTTTAACACCAGGAAGGGCACTAGTAGTGAGGTAAATGGCCCTTTAAGTCTGATTCTCAAGTGTTTAAGACAGTTTTAACAGTGGAGATTTAATTAAAACTGAAAATGACTAAGGAGATTCAGTAGTGACAATCTTTATTTACCAGAAATCAAGGACACTCTATACAATAATTTTCTCAGAGACATAGAAGCAAAATCTTTATTAAAAAAATGAAAAAAAGATATAGTTACATCAACTTAGTCACAGAGCGCTCTATAGCAGAAGATGGTAATTATTTTTAACCAACCGCCCAACTTTTACAGTTCTGTAAACTTTAAAGGGGCGCTGATAATAGCATTCTCCTATTGGGTTTCAAAGATGTTTCAGAAATTGCAAATGTTCAAGGAAGAGATACATTCCTGAGAACGTCTTTAGGTTAAATTTATATGTAATTCCCATCACTAAATAATAATAATAATAATACTGTAATGGCATATGTAGTAATAATAATACAGTGTACTACTATAATAATAATACCCCTGTACTGTAATAATATGGGTTACCTGGTGGTCCAGTGGTTAGGTTTAAGTGCTTTCATCACTGTGACCTGGGCTCGATTACAGTCAGGCAATCAAGAGGTCACACCACCTTGAAGCGATGCAGGGTTGGCATGGTCAGTACTTAGATGGGAGACCATCTAGGAATACCAGGAGTTGTGTGCTGTTGCTGTCAAATGGAGAAGGAACTGACAACTCAGTGAGTCGTAAACAACTGAACGACGAAAAACAAAACCCTGTAATAATACGTTACAGAAACTATTGAGCTCTTTCTTTTAATTCAAACAAACAAAACACAAAAATCTCTGGGAGCCCATTCCTTAAATGGTCATTTACCTCTCTATAAGTGCACATTGAAGCATGAAAAAGCACACAATTCTATATTAAAATGATCTGTTGCTTTCCCTAATTACACTAATAACAGCTAAAAATCTGTTCCATGATTAACAACACATACCGACACTGGCCGGTGCAAGCTCCTGTGAACACAAGATTTATGTTTTTTCTCTGCATTCAGGAATATAATCAGCTATCGGTTAACCCACAAGTAACATAATTAGGAGTTTCCCTACACACATGAATTTGGGAAGGGCTAACCCTCTTTCTGTTTCTGCTCTCGGCCCAGATCTCCTGCTGTCAGTCTGCCTGGGGGACTTGCCAAAGGTTAATGTAAACAAACATTTAATTACATTTTTCTGTGAAAAAAGGCACTTATTTCAAAAATTATAAAAGTATTTCAACATGTTTTTAGGAGAACTTTACAGTGGTTTCTCCAAGTTGTACTGAATTGCAACTTGGAACAAACCACTGTAAAGCCCTTTAAGTATGGGTTGTCTGTAACCCAGGGACCTCCTGTATATTTTTTGCATGCAAAAAAAACTAAAACTTGTTTAAATGTTTAAAATTCCTTTAAAATTGATATGCTATGCCTCTCTACACAGAACATGTAGTGGTATGTAAGTCTCATTGGCAGACAAATATGGCCCACTGAGTTATTTTTCTCCACATTGGCTTACAAGCCCCCAGGGCAATTAAAATAAGTTTTCTCTACTCTTGGATCATCATTAAAAAGTCACACATTGTTAAAAAGCATGAAATGCGCTCTCTCAGTTACAACAGGCTTCCCATTGTCAGTTTAGTTATGTACCACATTCCATATTTATTCCAGATACACAGAGACATGGTTTCATAACATAGTGGAAGTCCCCTAGAACGAGGACACTGGCGGAGCTACCAGTGGTGCAATGCACCAGGGCCCTCCCTGAAGGGGGCCCAGCTATTAATAGGGGTCTTGGGAAAGTGCAGCTATGGGAAAGGGTCTTGGGGATGGGTGCTGTTATGGGTAAGGGTCTTGGGGGTGAGCTATGGAAAGGGGTCTTAGGGAGGGGCACTGAGTGAGTTGGTACCACGCTGGGGGCCCAGCGCAAAAAGAAATTACAGCGCACCTTAGGAGGGCCCCAATTTTGTTTTTGCACCTGAGCTCTCCATTCTCTATCTCCGCCACTGCTCTACCATACATGTATCCTACAGTATATACTGTAAATGAGAAAAGACCACAATGAATAAATGAGGCATCTTTAGCAATATCTTACTATAATTTGAAGAGTTCTTGTATTATACAGTGACTACAAGATAACAGATTTTCTCTCTTGGTTTGTAAGTAAGGATTAGTTTCTCTACAATGACCTGGTGATATGACGGTGTGACTCAGCATGCTTGTTTGCAGGTATTATTATTTTACATGCTGAACACATGAACAATACAACCCATCTCTGAAGCATATTAGACATATTTAAGCTGATTTCTGTCATATATATGATCAAATAATAGGAGAGATTTTATTCTGTGTGACTGAATGTATTACAAGACATTCTGCACACACCTATGCTTTGTGTTATATGTACAATGATAAGAGTCTTAGTCAACCGTATCCCTTGACAGTCATTACATTTTTAGATAAGTCTAAATGCTATGACACTCATCTTTTAAATAATATGTATTAACTTTTGAAATTGCATTGACACTTTGTTATCCTGACCTTGTTTTGTGTACTTGTAAGCAAAAACATGGTAAGATGCTCTGGAATTGCCTGGCATTGCAGGGCTGGATCACTCTTTTAAGTGGAATCAGACTGATATGTTATAGGATATTTCTCTTGGGCATAAGTGAGCTAAAAGAGGCCGCTCTCAGAGTAGGTTAACAGGTCTAATGAACAAACGTAGGGCTCCACAGGGCGGTGTAATTTACGGCATTGCCATAAATCGTCTGCAGGAGTTTTTTCCCCGCACATTACACATTTATGTTAATCTTTTCACTTGCCCACATCCATAAATCTGGCCTTATCTGCAAGAGATTAAAATGTATGAAGTACCCAAATGGAGCTTTACGGATGAGAAACCGCTCTAGGAGCCAATAAAAAATAAGAACGTCACAATTATTATAATGGGTGGAAACAAGTGCCGATAGCAAGACACCATCACATATATAGTTGTGAGCATACAAGCCGTTGCTCACGCTTGTGGGCTCGCATAGCGAGCCACGCGGCCCTCGCAAAGGCGCTCCTTGCCGAAGGCGCTCCTTGCCAGCAACTGCGACCCTCGCAAACTTTACGTCGTAACCCAAACAACATACGAGACACGTTACAACACATTACGGACTCGCAAAAATCGTCCACAACCCGCGGACATGAAAAAAATGCACATACATAAAAAGCTTACCTACAGCAAGAGGGAGCATCCAGGACCTCAAAAAAGCAAGTTACACCTTAATTTAACTCAAAATAAAAGAGTTTAGACACTAAAAAATTCTCTAAGCGAGAGAAAAAATGTCCGCCAAACCAAACGAAAACGAGAATACAGCACTCTAAACCCACAAAACACCACGAGAAACACGCAAAACACCACAAAACACCTACGCATATTCCGCTACAGACGCATAACACACATTAGCCGCCATTTTAGAACAATAACTTATACAATGCGGAAGTACACAGCTACGCTAACGGTTTGGTCTCGCACACGCACACTATTACACTGCACACGTTCATCACGCTTACACAGCAGCTCCACAGCACTAATGCTGCAGGAACATCAAAACAGATTGCCAGCTCTTCAACACAATGCTTCCTGCATATATTACTTCAAAATAGGTAAAGTATATTAATTTATTAATGTATTATTTATTTGATTATTTTACACCAAACAGCATTAGCTCACTTACTCATTTTTTGACAGGCAATTCGCTAGTTACATATATATATCGAATAATACATTAATAAGTCCATTTGCATGCCTAAAAAGGCGGGAACATGCCAATGAGAATACAATGTACCTCACTCTTTTAATCTAAAATTACAACTATATACATTGCTCCCTTAAAGCATATGCCTGCCGTATTAAAAAGCTTTTAAGCAAAGCACCGGGTTGGATTTTGCACAAAACAATAACCACTCATATACAGTACTGTTTCAAGCTTTTGGCTATCATCAGTATGAGACAGATTCTGGATTGTGCAGTAGATTTTGTAGGATTGGGTATTCCACAACAATCATTTAGTGTATGGTGAGCACTAGAGTGAGAAAAGCTCTCCACCGTACAAAGTACAGAAAATGAATAATACATTAAAAAGCCCATTTGCATGTCTAAAAGGCAGGGACATGCAAATGAGAATACAATGTACCTCACTCTTTTAATCCAAAAATAGCAACTTTATAAATTGCTCCCTTAAAGCATATGCCCACCGTATTAAACAGCTTTTAAGCAAAGCACTGGGTTGGATTTTGCTCACCATACACTAAATGATTGTTGTGGAATACCCAATCCTACAAAATCTACTGCACAAACCAGAATCTGCCTCATACTGATAATAGCCAAAAGCATGAAACAGTACTGTAACATGATCAATCAAGCCCATATCTTCCCATTTCAAAACAGCCAAAAGAAAAATACAAACCCACAATTATCTTCTTACAGGAGACTCACTTCACTCATGACAAAAAACCTTCATATCTACATAAGGAATACATTTTTTTTTCGTGACAATTAACACCTCTAAAAAAACACCTCCTGCTTAAAAATGTTCTATTTAAATTAGAATCTAAAACAATAGATAAGCAGCCCTATTAAATTCGGGCTACGTGATAAAACATAGCTCGCAACGTAGAAAGTAAAGCTTACTGCTATTAAATTAGCCCAGTAAAGCAGGCCGCTGCCGGTTTGCTGTGAATAAAGCCTACGGGGTGAGCAACGTTAAACTTTGTGCCCGTAAATCCTTTGATCTGTCAAGCCTGTAACCGCTACTATTCCAATTATGCTATTAAATTGCAACAAAGTCTCTCGCGAGCAAGCCCGTAACACGCAAATGAAGCATAAAGCCCAATGAGTGCTGGAGAGGACTCACAAGGAGGGTTAAGTCCAATACATAGCACTTTAACCGCAAATAAAAACACACTACTGTACAAAGGGAAGTGTTGTTAGGTCTTAGAATTAATAGCACAACATTCTCAAGCCCGCAAATCGTCCCAGAAAAAAACTTTATTTCATGTATAATATTTGTGTTATATCTATCCTAGCAATCAATGTGTTAATACATACTTGTATGATGGAACTCGCATGTGATAGAATTTCATATTTACGGCTCATTTAATATTGCATCATACCTGGAATGTGGGTCCGATTGTAATTGAACCCCATAAGAAATCCAACCTCCATTTTTCTGTGACGCAATTGTGATGATCTCTGTTTCCATTGGCTCCGTCTAGACCCCTACGGGTTTGACTAATTGATTACGTTCAAGCCCGCAAATCTGACGGCCAATGAATGGTTTACGGGTTTGCGTCTCTAGCTCATAGCCCGTTCTAATTTAATAGCACAGTAACTCGGTCAAATTTCAAGCTTGCAGCCGTTGCGAGCTTCACGTTGGAGTTACTGGCTTTAATGTGGCTGAAGGATGGTAACTATGTAACTGTGACAGGAACAGACTGTCCCTTCCTTTCAATCTACTCACCTGCTACCTCCCCTCACAAAACTTTAATCAAAATTCTGAGAGGATTTGAGACACAGGATATGGGTAGACTGATAATAGGAGGAGATTTTAATCTGGTCTTTAATCCATATTCTAGCAGATGCTAGTATAGCCTAGAAGCATTGGTGGACTTCTAGGAATCTAGATAGGGTAGGCTCCTAGTATAACAAAGAGCGTCACCTAACTTACGACCAACTCCACATAATTCACAATATTCCTCATACAGGACTTTATAATTATCTAAAATTGAGAAACTGGGTGAGTAAAATGTCCAGAGACATGGGACCTCCCAGAGCTAAGTGGCTCTCTCTCATATGCAAAAATGCCCCCCCTAACAAAAGGAATATTAGGATCACTTTATGATACTTTTAATAGTTTTACAACAAGATGGAAACTCAAATTCATGTTGAGGTGGTAGGAGGATCTAGGAACTTAGTGGGAGAGTGCCAAGTGGACTGGATCCTGCTCAAATTTAAATAAAATAACTATTCCAGCTAATGAGTATAGCGGCCAAAACTCATATAGCTGGCAGTTGGAAATCACTGATGCTAAACTTCCATGACGTAATACGGTAGCTTAACTACATTCTAATTAATGAGCGACTAACGCACAGTATTTCAGACACACTGAAAAGGCATAGATAGCAATTAAGATCAAAATGTTTTATTGAAATATACATTACAATTTAAACGACAAAATCTAATTGATACTCTATGGAAACTAAAGCTTTATGTGTGACTTTAACATGCAAAATGCAAGGATGTACCACCTAATAATAAAAAAATTTGGTTAAAAAAATATTTAAAAAAATATAAAAATGAATGCCAATAGTGTTCTAGTCCATATGGGGGGTCTGATATGAATTAACTCATTGATTCCTGAAATCGATAAAACCCTGATATGACACATAAAAAAATATGATTTTCTATTGATGATTTGTGAGCTTGAGACTGTTGTGAAATTAATTATAATGTCTTTCATCGCTTTCCCTGTCATTTACAGTGCAGTATTGATTTTTTATTTGCATTTACAGTGCTGTGGACAGGGGTTAAACCCCCTTTTGGGTCCTCTCTAGCACTCGTAGGATTTTTTCCTACATTTGCCGTTTATGGGTGTGAAAACATTTGCGGGCTTGGGGAATTGTAGCAATTGAATAGCGATTTGCGATAATGTCACAGTCCACAAAAACAACCACATGCAACCACTTAGCAGCTTAAAGTCCCATAGGTGCTATACCAATTGCAAAAATATAACCACAATAAATGGGGGACAGAGGCTCCCTTTGCCAAGTGCTTCATTTGCTGTAATTTCACAAAAACTTTGAAGTGTAATTGTCACCATAAAATAACTGGCTATATATAGCACCATACACATGTTTCTAAATATATTTATTTGGAAATATATGTACACTACAGAACTGAACACCATAATAGATAATGAAGGTTAAATTATGAATATGCTAATTTTGGTATTTTTTATTAGAATAAATGGTAACAAGGTTATATAACTGCATGGTAACAAGGTCATATAATTATTGAACAATTATTGTTCCGGTTTATTTACTAACTCTTTTTTTTTTTTTTTGTTATTTTATAATCTTATATAGGTGCTAAGTACCAATCTTTTGCAAAATGATTTATTCTACTACAGTTACTTTACCTATTGGTTTAATCCAAGTTTATTTGCAATATCACTTCTAGGGAAATTGAGTCCCCCTCCTTAAAATCCATATGGTAGAATCAAACAAATGGGATTATGAGACATTAGTAAATGAAGCACAATCAGCATCTATATGGGAAGGAACAAATGTAATTCAAGAACATAAACCAAGATATCCTTACAAATTTTAAAATACTACAGAAACAACTTCAAAAGCAAATTAAATCAATCTGGGAAATTAGCAGTTTAGAGAATTATATAAAAAACGGGCTAATACCCAGAGGTTTGAGAATACAGATAATACCACCACAACACCTGTTAGAATTGGAATTTGTAAAGAAATAGACGGATATTGTGACTAAATGTTCAATCAACCTTATGACAACAATAGTAGAACAAGTACATAATAACTTGGATATACAGTACTAAATAAAAAAGTAAAGGAAGGTAACCTAGACATCGATAAATTTAAGGGTAACCAAGGATACGAAAAATGGTTAACAAAAGTAAATGACAATCTGGATAAGTATAAAAGAGACTTAATCAGACGTAAACAAACCAAATTCATTAGAGATAAAAATGACTTACAACAAGGTAAAATGTATAAAATCCCCATTTCTAATAAAACTGTAGAAACTACAGATATTACTTTGTCTGAATACTCTGAAACTGACGGACAGACAGAACTAGATGATACAAGAAGAACTAGACCTAATCTACAGACAAATACCTTGACTACTAACACAAGATATAATCAAGCATCTATTGATACTTTTTTAGAGAAGGGGCAAAGCCAAAAACCTAGAGGGAGAGGAAACTCAAAAACACAATCACGAACGAGAAAGAACAATTAACAGACCGAAACACTAGAGCTTTAACTTCCCCCCGTGAAATCATAAAACAAAAAAATACCAAATCCCCTGTAGGAAAAGAAAAAAAAGAAAGGAAAAAAGTAATGGATGAAAGTCTCATCATACATCTTACAGACACTAAATTAAGTGATTCACAAAAAAAGATACTGACTAAACGGTTGTCATTTATTTTCTCAAAGTATACAAACCTCTTTACAAACATAAAAGATATAAACCTCTTCGTAAGAAAATGAGCTCTAAAAAAATTCTTCTATGAGAAAGATAAAAAAAGATTTGAAGAAATTGGTCTAACAATAGAGGATAAAGACACTCTGGAGAATCTAATGACATTGCTAAGGCAAGAGAATCCAAACGAAAATGAACGAAAGATATTTAAAAAGAACAGTAAATTTACTCCAGAACTAAAACATTATGGAAATCTTCAAACATTCCTCAAACTAGTAGCAGACAAAGGGGGAAATAGAGTCTTAATGAAGAAAGAAGATTATTTAGAAATGTGTTTAACCCTCTTACGAGATCGGAACACATATGAAGTTCTACAAAAAAATCCCTTGTGGCAATACTTTGTTGAATTACAATCACTCCTTCTACAAGCCATGGAAGATGGAATTATCACTAAGGTAAATTATGAATATCTCCTCCCCAAGGACCCAATGGCTGCCCCTTTTTATGCACTACCCAAAGTGCATAAACAACGTATACCAATCCCAGGCAGACCAATCGTATCAAGTACTAACTGTCTTATGGAAAAGATTCGTCAATTCATTGACTACGAGCTCAAAGAAATAGTTAAAAGTCTACCGTCTTTTCTACAAGACACGGCGGATACCTTGAAAAATATAGAAGGATTGGAACTTCCTCCAACCGCTATATTAGGGACTGCAGATATCGAACATCTCTATAGTAGCATCCCAAATGATCAAAAGCAGTTAAATATTATCTGGACATGAGGAGCTCAAGTAACAAGAAAAGGAATAAGTTCATTTTTGATCTACTAGAATGTATCCTTACGAGAAACTTTTTTATCTTTCATGGAAAGTGGTACCATCAAATAAGGGTGGGAACAAGCTGTGCCCCGAGTTACGCAAACCTCTTCCTAGGTATGTGGGAAAATACTAAAGTTTTCTGCGATGACATAAATACAGATAAGTTCCTATTATGGAAGAGATACATCGATGATTTTCAAAAAAGAGACAAAAAAGAGCTAGAAGCCTTCATAAATACACTAAATAAAAATAAAATTAATAATAAACTTACATGGGAAGCGGATGAAAGAGAAATATTTTTTTTAGATCTAAAGATCATGATGGTAAATATAATTGTAAATTACATACTACTCTATATAGGAAAGAAACGTCTACAAATACAATATTGTCATTGGAAAGTCAACACCCTAGATCACAGAAGGCAAGTATACCAATAGGTCAATACGTGAGACTTCGCGGAAATTGCGATACGATAGAAGAATTCAAATTAAAGGCTTATGAACTAAAAGTCAGATTAAAAAATAGAGGCTATCCAAACAGAATCTTGAAATCTGCATTAAAAAAAGCTGTAAATATAGATCGAGCAGAACTACTGTTCAAAAAACAAGCTAAAGAGAAGGAAGAAAATATTAGCTGCATTATGTCATTCGGAACAGACAGCGAACAAGTTAAAAACATCATGAAGAAACATTGGCATCTTATATACGAAGATGAAGAGCTAAATACTGTACTATCAGACTACCCCAGTATTCCATATAGAAGAGGAATAAATATGGCCGTAAGTTGGTAAAAAGCTTCTTCGTGAATAAAAAATAAGAAAAAAGGAATTGGCTTACAAAAACTAAAGGCCTATACAGATGTGGAAATTGTAGGGCCTGTCAATATATAAAACCTGAAAAATCATTTTATCATCCGTATACAAATAAAGAATTCCCATTAAATTCATTTTACAATTGCCTATCTACACGTGTAATATAAATTATAGTATGCAAAGGCAAAAAACTATATGTAGGCAAGACCATCAGACAGATAAGAAGATGAATACTGGAACATGTGTCTTCCATAGTAAATGGTTTAGACACCCCAATTTCCAGACATATTAGACTATATCACCAAGGTGATATAAAATGTCTAGAATTCGATATCATTAACGATATAAAAGTGAACATAAGAGGTGGAAACACTGATCAAAGATTGATGCAAGAAGAATGTAAATGTATTTACCTAATGGGAGCTCAAGGCCCATGGGGACTGAATGAAGGCTTCACTTTTAGCCCATTCATTTAATTTTTCAAACCTCATACATAGAGACTATTATATAAATAAAGTCTAAATTCCAAGAAAGGTACTCTAAAATAAAAGATAAAGAGAGAATAAATTATCAAAACCACCTGACCGATTATATTTATAGAGAAAAAATGCCTTTTTGTGACTATATTATACTATATATAATAGTCCCTTTAACATCTATGTTCTACTAGGATATTGTAAATGCAGTCTCTTAACTATTCCCTATGAAGTGATCTCCTTTTAGTTAGTTGAGTTTAGGGGACAGTATCATCTACTAAGTGCTAAAGAAAATGTAAAACAAGGAATAATAATAGAGTCATTTATTGAATAAAATAAATTCCCCCTTTAAAGCACCATTAGTTAATTTTGGACAATAAAATTAATAAAAAAATGAAAGTATCGGCATCTTTAGATTGGGCTTCATTACCAGTATACATAAAGAGCACAACGTCAAACGCAGTTCCGTCATTTGCCACGTGTCATTACGCTGTACAGGCTATGAAGCCAGTCAGGAAGTAAACGAGCTAAACATCGAGACAGCACTCAATACACAAGTAACGCCCTAATAGGCGGAGATTGGGACCTATAAAAAGACCCGCGAAAACTGAATAGCCTCATACACTTTTAGAGTCTTGAGAAAGATAGTAACAAGTCTATCGAAACCGGTCGGCATTGTTTTATTTTTTCCTTATTTTTTGGCAGGATGTACATCTCTTTTCTTCGAAGTGTACTGATGTGTATCGAATTTTAAAGGTAAGAAAAGAGTCTTGTGAGTAGGATATTTCCCTCTATGAATAAGCTAGCGCATCTAGCTATGCTATGGTGTCCTGTTCACCATTTATTAGACTCTTTCATACTCCTTTATCATACACTAGAGATGTCTACTGCCTATATTCTACTAATTTGATATATATAGAGTGTATTATATACTTTTTCTTTTTTCTCCTATATAGTTTATCTCCCTTTTTTTTTTATAAAGTCCTATGATTGTCATAACAGAATTATGAGGACTCCCTCTTAAGGATATATAGGTATATAAGTATTGCTTAGCTTTACTTACCTTATTGTCCTTCTACTTATATAATTATTCATATAGATATATTTTTACTGTTCCCCTTTATTTACTATTTTGTTTTTGTTTTGTTATTTTATAATCTTATATAGGTGCTAAGCACCAATCTTTTGCAAAATTATTTATTCTACTATAATCATTGAACACTACACAAACTAGGGGCCCAATTAAATTCGAAGCCTGCAGCGGCACTGGTACAGCCTTGAAATCAGGCAAGGTTATTAATTTAGACAAGCCTACAACATACGTGGCAGATATCCAAATCTGTAAACCATGCTTTCGCACATTGCATGTGCGTCCGTGCACACGATCAATTAGTCAAACCTGTGGTTATGGGTTTAGCCAGAGCCAATAGTAATAGAGATTATCATTACATCACGAAAACATGAAGATTAAATTTCACTCACTTACAGTTTTGAAATCCGAGTTGCAATCGGACCCGCATTCCAGAAATAATGCAATATAAAATAATCAATAAATATAATATTCTAGTGAGTGCGAGTTCTATTTTATGTAATAACACATTGATTGGCGGGATCAATATAACACTGAAGTTAAACATAAAATAAATGATTTATTACTGCCGATTTGCTGTCTTGAGAATAATGTGCTATTAATATTAATACCTTACATCAATTTCCCTTTAAATTAAAATACAGTATTGTGTTTATATTTGCTTTTACAGTGCTACAGACAGGGCTTTAACCCCCTTGTGGGTCCTCTCTAGTACTCGTAGGATTTTTGGCTCCATTTGCCATTTACGGGTTTGAACGCCGGTGCGTCCTTGCAGCAATTTAATAGCGATTTGCGATTGTAGCATGTGTGGGCTTGACAGATGAAAGGTTTAGCTGGGACGGAGTTCAGATTTTGACAGCTGAAAGAGGCCAGTTTAATAGCCGTAACTCTTGCGGGTCCCTTTAAGGGCTACGATTTCTAAAATCGTAGCAATTTAATGGGGCTCTAGGTGAAGTAATCTAAATGCACAAAATAACACATCCAAATTGGATTAATATACCTGAAAATATTAAATATAAAACAAAGTATAAGTTAATCAAAATAGTATGTTTCCTATATTATGTCTGCCATGTCAGGATTCCTCAACTGGTCCAGAGCCTGTTACATAAACACAATTGCACAATTGTTTAATTGGTACCAGTGAGATCACCCAGCATCTATTGAACTCCAAATAAGGGTGTCATATTTGAAATAGAAATAAGTCATCATTTTTTGTAAATCTCTTATGAGTATTTAATTGGCCCCACCTCTGGAACAAGGTCACTATCGGGTAATGCAACTATTGTGGCAATCAGACAAATAAGTATATTGGAAAATAGGGTTTTCCCTTTTTCAAATGAGTATATCCATGTGCTTCTACTTTTTTTTATAAGGATAAGAGTAGAGCTTATTGCCATCAAATCTTTAGATGTCAAGTGTAATTGCCAAGAAACTTAAGTTTCCCATACAAAGTAAGTTCCACCTACAACTACGGTAATTTATTTATTCTCACCTAGAAAAGTTTAAAGCCATGCATACAGCTGATTTAATCATAAATTACTTTAAAAATCTTGCTATGCTGACATTTTTCTCTGAGTGAACCATTTCCGAGAAATTTTGTGTTGATGCAACTCTGTGGCAATGCAATTTGCAGCTCAGAATAGGGACACTGTCAACAGTGATCATGACAAAACTTGCAGTACCTTGTGTTAGTTATTTTTACTAATGTTTTAATAATACCTGAGAAATGCAATGTTGTCTGTGCAGGCATTCAGTATTGTTTTGTGGCTCAGTATGCTAATTTGCAGTAGTTAATACTTGACAATGGTAGGAGAGGGGATAACATTTGGGGCGCAATTCTAAATAATAAAAGCAGTTCATTATTTATGCATGAGCTCCTCATCTGCAAAAAAATGCAGCACAAAAAATATTGAATTTCTCATATACTTTTCCTGCTTTTCCTGCTTTTTAAGAAAAACCTAAAGCAACCCTGTTATTTGAAATTATTTTTGCTAATATCAAAGGTTATTAAAATGGACATGAAACTTGTTGTAAGGACTGTGACATGTTGTTGTTGTGTATTGTAATGTGAGCCACAAAAATTAATGTTTGAGTTGCTATGTGATGTTATATGCACTGTAATATTGTTATTTTACCTGTAACTAACAGAGTTACACTTCCTGCAAGAATCTCTCTCTGACCTCAGATAGTCATAAAGTTTGAAGTTGCCCCTCTGGGTTTTAAAACAGGTTATATATGGAAACTGTGTGGGAGGGGGAGATTAACCAAGCCTCTCATGTCCAACTGGGGAATGGTTTATTCTGGGATTGCTAAATATCTGGGATTGCTAAATATCTGTGTAAGAGGAATAAACTAAATCTGTCTCAGCTTTAAACCAGGGTGCACAAGTATTTATTGTATTCTGAGCTATCCAAACTAAAGGGATCCGATTTTTCCTGCTTCTTCGTGAAGAATGTCCTGATCTGAATTGCTGTGTGCTGTAAGCTAAAGCAGAAGAATTAGGGGCCTTTGGGCCTCTTATCTCCGGGTCATGGCATTGATGTTGAGGGTGTCCCTTTATCTATGTAAGAGTTATCGAATTTGCCTAGTTTGCAACTTACTGTTACATGTTTGAGGTGACATGGACATTTGAAGAAAGCTTATGTTCCATTTCTGTCACTGACACTTAGAATTCTGAGTTTTGTATCAGTCTCAAAATCATAAATGCCAAACAGTCTTTTGTGTAACACTTATAAATAAAAAATAAATACATAAAAGAAATGTCAGTTATTGTTCAGCAGCTTACATCTCATAACATACAGAGATCTTTTAGCAATAAAAGGCAAGTGCCTTAACTTTTACACATATATTTGAAGATCTGAATGTAGTCTTTAAAAAAAGCAGCTTGTTAACATGGATCTTTCCCAGTAATTTATCAAAACAGTTTTTGGGATTTTGCATAAAAAAAAAAGCCAAAGGAAATGTTGTTTTTCTAGCTTCAGCCTCTCTCCAAATGGTCATTTCCTATTACATATAAAAAACATTTCTTTAAACTGATTCATTTTAGCAATGGCGTCAGTGCAGGATGTATTTGCAATTTATTAATAGGTGTTACTTCCAAAAGTGATGTTTCAACAATGATTTGAAGATAATTGTTGCATAAACATCATAATAGCCAATTACATCATCATATAGTAAATACCAAACCAATAAACAAGAAATAACTTAATGCAGTAAACAGTTTAGCAAGTACTTCTGCAAAAAGGAATTTTAGTGCTTTGAATTTATTGCTAGACTTTGCGCCCACTTATGTAATTATCATTTCAGGCAAAAAAACACTGAAACCGTAACATGTACTCCCACATATTCAGCGTGGTTTTGCATTCCTTAATTTTATTAACTTCTACAGCTCAGTTAATTTATTTGTGTTTGTGGCTTTAACTCTTTCAAAAACAAGGTGGGAGATGCACATCTGAGAAAAGGGAGTGCACCATAGTGTACCCTTAGGATACTTCCCGATCAAGGTGTATAGCCTCTTGAGTTTTTGCAGAGTGTCAGCCATATGGTCAAAACAGGTCTCCTCTCCACAGCTGAACCATAAAAAAAATGAATTGAAAATGTACATACTAGAAACACGCCAATTTTAAAATACCACACTTGTGCTATCAATGGATCAATTCGGAGCTATTTTGAAACATTTCACAATATGGAGAGCATAAAGAGACAGAAAAACAGTGTTATCAAAATAATCACACATTAGATTAGAGTAATTAGAACCCTATGATCCTCCAGGGATGCCTCCTGCCTGGAAGGCTCAACCTAGGTTGATGCCCCAAATCTGGCTAGCATACCTTGTTATGAGATAGAGAGGAAAGGTGGTGTCTCATGCTCTCCCAGTAAAAATAATTAGACATGTATTCACCAAAAAGTGGTATTTTTGGGCTCAGAATGATTCTTACTATTTACACAGTAACAGAAAGCTTAATAGGTGTGAAACAATAAAAACAACTTGACAACATTATTGCAGCTTGGAATATTTCCTTGTTCTCCTCCCCTGTACAGCGCTACGGAATATGTTGGCGCGATACAAATAAATGATAATAATAATAATAATAATAATAATCCAGTGTAGTGGAGGGTTGGCGTTGTATCTGATGATAATATTAATCAAATACCCTTTTGAACATCACACAGACAGAAGCTGCTTAGTGAGGGTCAAACCAAATAGTGAATCTTCCACTGCACTCTCTAATAATGTAAATGACTATATCAGTGGCTGTAAACGACTATATCAGTGGCCCTAACTAGGAACCTCCCACTTATTAAATGCTTTAAAAAAAAATCATTCGAGGCAACAAATAACTCTCAACATATGCATTACAGCCATTTCATCCCACACATGCAGCTTTGTCATGGCAGGGTCATAGACACATTCACTTTTCGAATGGAAACCACTCAGTAGTGTGCTCTGTGATGTAATGCCCACTAAGAGAATAGCTTATTGAGTGTTTGCTGGCATAATAGTACTAACCTGTCCAGTGCCGGATCTACCCTTTTGAAGCCCCTGGGCAATGAAGTGGAGGAGCCCCTGCAAGTGCGTGTGCAAGGTATGTGAGCACACATTTTTCCTTTTTCTGTGCGTGTATATCCCTCTCTTTCTGTGTGACCCAGACATAACAGAAACTTTAACAACATAGTTACTCATACCCACACTAAGCTATTACTTGTTTCTTAAATCAATTTGATGGGCCTTATTATTTATATTTTTCTATAGGAGAGCAGCAAGCATATGTTACACAAACACATATCATGATCACTTGTATCACAAATTAAAAAACAGAGTAATTATGAGAGTTAAAGGGCCACTGCACAATGAAAACCTAAATTGTCTGGAAAAATGTAACCCAACTAAGAGCATAAGTAATCAGGAAAAAAGTCATACAGCTCATATTTAATTAGATAAAATACATTTTGATGCCTCTGCTGGCCCCTACCATTTCACCAGCCGCCTCTGGGTTCCCTACATATATATGTAATTATATTCAGTCAGGATCACTTTTAGTCACAGACCCCTTTCCAGGGCTTGGATCCTGGTGCATTGAGCCACCCTAAAGTACAGATTGTACTTTACAGAATGTGGGCAGGTGGGGTGAATAGCCCCAAGACATAGTGCCATAGTGTACCACCATGCTTCATGTGGTTTTATGGCATATTTCTCTGCCTTATCCTGTATATGGTATGTAATTCCCCATGGAATATTACTGTATTCTGTGTTATGTTTAAATTGTGAGTGATCATGATGGGGTACAACAGGGTGTGCTGAGTCTGCAGTGACCAGATATCTCTATTGTACTGTTATCTGTTCTGGTCCATTGTTAGCAAATTAAGTTAATCCCATCTGCCATGTACTCTATCTAAGGTCTGGACCACTAAGACACAGAGACAGCAGGATGTGTATTAGAAGGCAGCCCTATTGTTCTCAGGTGCCAGCTATCAATGTACTGCTAGACCCCATGTGGAGTCATCTCCTGTAATTGGCAATTGCCACACCCTCTCATTGTTACATTGTATACACCCCTCTGTATATAACTGCTATAAATATTGCTGACTTTTCAAAATAAAACAGTTCACTTTTGGAGACATATAGAAATTATATGTATCTTATTTTGCTCCTGGTGGCTGCGATACTGAACTTATCTTCACCCTACAAGTAACTTGTCCTGGTTACTACCACAGGAAACTTACTGAGACTCCTGGAAACGCTGATTCCTGATGGAGAGGCCCTGACTGATTCAGAACCCAGATATCAGGGTCCTGGTGTCGAGATTTCCAAGAACCCAAACGGTCCTTGTGGGTAGTTAACCTGTAGTCTATAGCAGGTGGCCCTGGGCAGTAATAGGCCCTACCCCCTGATCGTCGCACTCATACAATTTAAACATATTATTATTGTAACGGAGCTGGGACACGCAGTCCAAAATCTCCGCTGGTATACGATAAAATACCCACGAGGCACTACAGTTTCACCATCCCCGACCTCCCATATTGGAAGACACACAATTTGGGAGTCAAATGAATACTGACTTTATTTTGTTATTGCAGAAATATTTATACATCTCTTCCCACAGGCAATCCACATCCCCCATATTTGGCTGCACAATACCCATAAAGAGAACAATAGGTGGGTCACACCTCCCTGGCAACTTTGATACAATCAGACATTGATTCAATTACACCTCTTTGTTCTTATCAGAGAATTAAAACACTTTGGAAAATGCAAGGATCCTTTACAACTTTCTTATCTCTTGAATCTCTGTAATAGGATTATCTATTAGCCTAGGTCTGCAAAAGTCTGGCTAATATTCTGCAGAGCATCAACCAGCATACATATTGTAGGATCATATTTTAACCAAGAATAATCATAAAACAGGGTAAAACAGTGATGGGTTCCGCTACAATTATTTTATATCAGCATTCACTAGGTGCCCACTATAATTATAATGCAAATACATACATAATCAGCTAGGGTCTCCTACATTATAATGCAGCAGCGAGTTCCACCCCAAGCCTGCAGCCCCAAGGTTGCAGCAGCAACACAAGACCACAGCTGAGAACTTGAACTGTAAAATTTAGAGCAGCAGAGCTGCAGCCGCGACCAGAGCCACAGCCAGTTCCAAACCAGAGCCGTAGCCGTGGGCCTGCCATTCATCCCAAGCCGGCAAGTCTTGGGCCAGAACGAAACAACCAAAATAAGTATACACATATTCAGCCATGGTCCTGTGCAATCAAATAAATATGTACATGTCAGGCATGGAACAGAACCACTTAGTAGAGACTACAGGGACCCAGCTAAATGTTGCCAGTGCTGGGTCAGAAGAGAAAGGTATAAACTGTTAGGAGAATCCTGATCTCAGGGATTCTAAAAGAAACAAGGACGCCTTCATGCATTGGGCTGACTGGGAAGAGGAAGAATTGGTGCCAAGCTTTAGGGGGCTGAGCCTCGCCCAATTAGAGGCATGGGGACAGGGCCTAACAACAGCAGTGCCAGGCCCAGGGGAAGACCTGTGGAAAAGCTACCCTGCTCGAGTCAGAGAAGAACCAAATGAGGACTGGGCCCTATCAATGGACTGAAAAAATAGTGGGGAGGTTCCTTCGATGACCACTGTCCAGGAGTCAGCCACAGACCATGGGTCAGAAGCAGCAAGCAGCCCTGCTCTTTAGTCTGCACAAGAGGTAATAGCAGCTACTTCTCAAGGGCTGCCTGTATCTACACATCAGGCAGTCTCAGATGGAGAGAGCCAGGAGGTCCTACCTGAGGATCCAGAGACCAAAGAGCCAGAGGTGAGAGCTATACCCAGACCGTAGTTCCAGAGAAAGGAGGCTGGGAGACAGTAATGAGTGGAGACCCCAGAAAAGGCTACCAGGAGGAGTACAGACTGGCAGATGTGGCAGGTACAGTCCTTAGTGGAGCTTTTGTTTTATGGGATGCCCAGAAGAATATTTTGCCTAGAGGAGGGAAAAGAAAGGGCTATTGGCCCTGGCTTTTGGGGGGTGGGGTAGTGATAACCCCCGATGAACAGTCACTTGAGCTGGCTATTCCCCTGGAACCACCGGCCTTGGGTAAGCTAGAAAGCCCAATAGATCACCCAGGACTCAAACACTGGTCAGGGAAAGGAGCAGACAGGTGGAGGGGAAGAATGGTGGCCACTTGTCCCTTAGGCCCATGGATGGTTAGGGTGGAGTCCCAGGATTACTTCAGATTGGTTCACCACTGAATGAGCCAGTTTGCCTGGATTGCTTCAGAGGGTACCCCAGGATGTGGTTTGTCACCTGGCATCCCTACATTGACTCCCCTGCAGGTGACCAAAGACACTGTTGGGGTGCCTTTTCCACTGGAAAGGAGGGGCCACTGGCAAGGCTTGTTGGGAGTGCGGTTGTCTACTGAACCACAGCAGGTTATGCCAAAACTTCCCATTACTCTGTCATGGATGACACAAGAGAATGTCACCAGACTATTTTGCAACTCCAGCATCCCAGTTCATTCAGGAGAAAGCTCAGGTCTGACAAAGGGAAAGTTGTGCTCCTCAGTTTTACCCATGGGACTGAGTACTGCTCCAGAATCAGCAGGACAGGAGGTCTCCCTGGCCTCGAAGGAGAGGGCTTTGCTGGGGAAGGATCCTCCCAGGTTTTTGCTGGACCTATTAGCCTGTTTCCCCTGGGCTACCTTGAAGAGGGCAGTGGTCTTATAAGTTTCCTCAGGGGCTTGGGGAGGTCACTACACCATTGGGAAAGAGGGAGTATTCGCCCTGGACAGGAGGAGGCTGGGTGCCCAGAAAGGCTATAACTTGGATGGACTGTCACGCCAAGAGGACCAGTAACTATATGTATAGATGGAAAGTTATCCGACAGAATAAACTTCCCATGCTATACTAGAAAGGAAAGAAGAAGAATTTGTCATGACTACATTGGTTAGTGACTGTAATATTACCAGTAATTATGGATATGGCCAAGGGCGTATGACATTGTTGCATTGTGATGACATAATATTGTTGTTTGGTTATATGTTGCATGTACGTTGTTATCGTGTATACTAGTTATAATATGTTATAGAGGGATAATGTGATATGGAAAGGAAGAATACATGAGGAAATGGTAAAAATGCTCTGCACATAAGCTTAACTGCAGAACATTGCATCCTCACACATATAGTCCTTGATAAACAGCAGCCAAGGCAGATGCCTGCACTTCAGGAGTCCTAAGCAAACACTGGAGATTAACATCAAGGTTGTTGCACTAGCCACTAGACACCTGTGATGAAGTTTAGACATCTGGTGAGTTGTATCTCAAGAGCTTCTATAGCAACCAAGGATGCAAGGCACACATACACAAAGGTACACAAGGGTGTGGTATGAGAGACAGAGTATAAATATGTTGGTTCTATGATTCAATAAATGTTCAGTTCTAGTTTCACATATCCATTGTGTGAGACTGTTATTGTATTAGAGTCCTGAATTGGGGAGTGGTCTTGCAGGAGGCCACTAGTAACCTGTATCCAGTATTCTCTGCCTGTACCTTTGGGCATTATCCTCTTCAGAAGCCATCTTTTGTGTCACAAAAAAACACACAATTCTGCTGTTGTAGGATTGAACTAGGTTCATATCAAGCCCCCTTGAAGAAACAGTTTGTGACAGTACATATTTACATATTTAGATCCAACACCGATACCGTACCACCTGTCATCTCTCCGCACTCTTCCTATCACTTTGGCACCAGTGAGAATTTCTCATAAACGCAGAAGCTACTGCTCTTCCAGCTGTCTCATCCTCTAGCTCCCTTTTCTTTGAACTAGTAGGAACATCATTATGCTTTGTAAAGTAACTATCCTTTGACACCATGGTCATCTCTGAAGCTTTGTACTTTAATTTTTTATTTTCCCTCTGAATATTTTCAGCTGCACCTCTGTGAAAATACATCCATTTGATTTCTCCAAGACTTTGAGATAAGGTATGCATATTTTCTCTATAAGTCATGGTGCTCAACTCTCCAGAGATTTTCAGAAAGCATCCAGTTTTCTGCATCCTGACCATTTTGGGGTAGTCAGGGGCTCGCAATTCAGAAAGACTTTCTTTGAAACTTTGCACAAAAGCATTATTGTCACAGGTCCTCTTATGTAACTCCCGTGATCTACTATTGATCATGGCTTCATGCGCTCAGTGAATCTTTTGCTTCTCAACCGGTACTGTGACATCTCTGCTCTCATTTACTACACTCAGCTCCACCATCACCTGTCTTACACTGTTGAGAGTATTCTCCATCATAGGAAGTTTTGCTCCTTTCTCTCTTACGCACTCTTTCACTTCTTCAATTCAACAAAATGGGGGTTGGTGTCTGGCTTAAATAACAGCTGACTCTCTGCTTGTCGGGCTCCCTTTCTCAGCCCTTTCTGTAGTGTCTCCAATTATCCCTTGTTAGGTTCATCAACATAATTTTTATTATGGAAAAGCAACTTCTTGGGCTGTCTCTCTTCCCTCTTTTCCTGACAATTTCCTCCACAATTCTGGAAACCGTTCTGAGCCAGTGGTTTGTAAGGACATATAACCTGGATCGCTCTGTTCCAGGTACTAGGATTGGCTGGCTGATAATTCTCACAAAACTTCATATAGCCATCTTGCTTCTGTTCTGGTACAGTATCCTTCATAGACTCCAAAGGCATGTCCTCTCCCAGGGCTGCTTCTTGCGCTTGGATCTGCACCTGCTCTTTCTCTCTGTTCACAGTAGCCATACATGGTACCACTGCACTTCCAATCCAGCAAGGTCTGCGACTCTCTATCTCTGCCAGGAAGAATCTTTCAGATGTTTGGTTTTGCTGGAACATCTCCAGCTGTTCAGGATTACAGTCAACACATAGGCTAGTACACAGCTTAGTAGCCTTTTGATTTTTTGTTTCTGAAGAAGGCTCGTGGTTTCAGCAACCTCCGCCTTCACCCATATTTCTTCCTCTTTTCTGTTTTTCTACTTGCTTTAAGGCCAAGATTTCCAGCTTTTCACGTTTATTTGATTCCCTCCGATGTATTTTCTCCTCATTAGCTTGAAAATCCAGTTCACTCTGCTGACACTGAATCTTTAGCTGTATATTCAACTGATGAATTTCCTCTCTTTTTCTTCAGGCCCTCCCTGGATATCTCTGGCAGCTCCCCCACCCTTTCTTCATCCTTCTGTCTCTCGTGTACATGCTCCTTCACTATGCCATGCATATGAGCTTTCTTTGGACATATTTCTGTGTTCAACACAGCGTCTTGTGTATATCGGTCCTGAAGATCAGGGTTAGTCTCTTCTGGACATGCATCACCCTGCACCAACCGTATCTCCATATCAGACGGATCGTTCATCCTCTGCTCTTGTGGACTATGCATCAGCAACTTCTTCGCTATCGGAGCCGTTTTACTCGCTGCCTCTTGTAGCTGAGAGCGTAGATCATCTACTTGGCTGTGCCACATTCATTTTTCCTGCTCCCAGTAGAGACGCCCCTCCTTTAACATGCATTCTATCCTCTTTTGTGTGTCTCGCAATTTATTGGTTTGCTCCTCAGACTTCTCTTGTGCCTCCCTATTAGCGAGATCGCTCATCCTCTGAGGTAAATGACTAGGGAGGAAATCTTGCTTCTCCTGTAGGCCATTTTGTGGCAACTTCTGCATAAATTTCTCTTTCAGCTTATACATGGAAGGACTCTTCCTCTTCTCCCAAATATACATCTGTGTCTTCTTCCTGTCCTCAAACGCAGGTTTCCTTCTCAATTAAGGAATGTAATCTGGCATCATCCTGATACACTTTAGCAGCAACTGGCCTGTCTTCCACTTCAGGCTTTACCAGTCCCATTGGGACAGAGCTCATCTGTATCTCTTGCTTTACTTGTGTCCCGTGTTGGCTCTCCTTGTCCATAGCACTTTGTTTTATTGCCACCTGAGACAGAGACTAACAGTCTTTGTTCAACCTCAAATACCATCTAACCATTAGCTACCTCCTATAGGCATGCACTCTCCACTTGTTTATCTCTGTCAAAAATATCCTCTATATGCTCCTATGTCTTCTCTTAATGAATCATAACCCATTTAGAAACAATTTCATGATCATCCCTTGCTTCTGCAAGTGTTATTATTAAAAATATTCAAATTAGTTAAATCCATTCTAGTGTCAAATTGATTGTAGTAGAGAGACATTGGACTAGATTATTATTGGTGTTTATTTTTAACATGTCAACATATTCTGTAGAGGTATACATTGGATACAGTGCATCACAAAATGAAAATATTGCCCCGCTCCTTAAAGGGATAGTAAGCTCATAGAACTTGCTATGCTGCATCTGGCAGAGCAAGTTATGTTATAATCAAAAAATCTTGTTTATTTTTCACTTTATTGTTTTTATATAGTTTACTCAAACATACATGCCCCCATGCTCCACAACTCCATGCCTAACTTGAGTGTCAGTGCTGCAGCCACTATCAATGAGCGTTTGTGCTTTAAGTCAATGGGGAAGTATCATCCAATCAGATACTTCCCCCAGAAGCTAATTTGCATATTCAGGACTTCTGGATGCTAAGAGCCAAGTTGCTTGTCTCATGACACACACACACAGAGAGAGGCTGCCTTTATGCCAGTGGACTGTGTATCAGCTGCTCAGGGTTCATGGGGGCACACAGACAGAGCTGTCCAGAACATGTCCTGTGATTTAGATTCTGTGATGCAGGGAGCTGCGAGTTCCCCCCTCCCTCAGAACTGCAGGTCTTGAAAGGACCATAAATCGCAAACTCTACATATGTCCACCATCTGCTTTCATGACAAAAATAAATGCCAGATGCTCACTTCCCTTTGGATTCCCTTCACTTCAGTTTTACAGGTCCTCAAAGAACCATAAATCAGTAATAAAAAAACATAAATTATACCTTCTGTATTTATCTATCTTTTCAATTCATAAATGTATGTGTGTATACACACACATATATATATATATATACACATACACACACATGTACATGTATGTATATGAAGAGTGAGGTAGCCGTGAATGTCCAGTAATCCAGATGAATAATGAGAGTACTGCAGTATATTGTGATAACTTTTTTATTGGACATATATATTCATGAAACCTATGAATGTTTGTCCAATAAAAAAGGTATCACTATATACTGCCATACTCTGATTATATATATATATATATATATATATATATATATATATATACACACAGACACACACACGTATACATACACACATATATATATATATATATATATATATATATATAAACACACACACATATAAATAATATATATATATATATATACATATATATAAGTGTGTGTGTCTGTATGTATATATTTTTATATATATATATTTATATATATGTGTGTGTGTGTCTCTGCGTGTGTGTATATATATATATATATATATATATATATATATATATATATATATATAAATTAATAATCAGAGTATTGCAGTATATATTGATACCTTTTTTATTGGACAAACATATTCATAGGTTTCATGAATATGTTTTTCCAATAAAAAAGGTATCACTATATACTACAATACTCTGATTATTCATCTGGATTACTGGACATACACGGCTACCTCACTCTTTATATTTTATATATATATATATATATATATATATATATTTATATATATATATATATATATATAAATACACACAGACACACATATATAAACAATAAATAATAAGGAGAAGCTAATATATAGAAACATATCTTTTTATGATGTTTTTATGATTGCTCCTTACTTACTTTGGAGATAATCCCTGCAGAAAGAGAGAGGAAAATGGCTGACAAGAAAGGCAGATCAGCCTCTACCCATGATGCCACTATAGTGCTGAGCACACCCTGTGTCAATCTACTTCATTCTCATAGCCCCTCATTCAATTGCAATTTGGCCAATTGAATAGGGCCCTAAAAAAGCACATAACATATATTTTTTAAAGAAGTTTTTAGTTAGCAAGCATCTATCCAAAAGCAAGGTTTTCACTAACTAAAAACGTCTTTAATAAAAATATGCTTATTTAGGGCCCTATTAAATTGGCCAAATCGCAATTGAATGAGGGCCATAGAGTTTAATAGAGACATACCCCTGCGACCTGGTTGGTTAGAGTAGTTAAGGGGAGGAACAGAACTCTATCTGAGCTGTGAACCGAGGGGGCGGCTGTCTCTACATTGTAAACAAACCTGAAAATCATACATTTCTGTAGAACTGATTCCACAATGAAAAAATGACATATTTCAATAATTAAAAAGAAATTCAACATGCACTTTGGAGATCTATACTATAGTGTGGTCCAATATGTGCGAAATTTACTATCCCTGTAATCTAAAGTAAATAGTGCTTTTGCTTAGAGCACCATATTAGAAATAATTTTTTTAACAATGTAAGTTGATGTTTGTTTGTTAGTTGCAGAACAAGATATTAACCAACAGGACAGTTGTAGAGATATTATTTCAACTGGGGTCTGCATCTTTTACAGAAAGGGAAGTCATAATCCAATCCTTGTTCAGGGCTCACAACTGGCAAAAGGGTATCAAATGGTCACAGCTGGTGGCATACAAGGGTATCCAAGATCTGGGTATTGGTCAAAATCCAATAACAGACAAACAGCGGATATCAGTAACATTACACACCCTCAGACTATTGCTGAGCAGGTCTGACACCATTATATAGCTGCTCTGATCTAGCCAAGATTTATGCAGCCAGCATTCTGGGATTGATGCACAATAAGAGCCTCATTCAATTGAGCAATTGAAGGGGTACATTAGCCCATAATGGAGGCCGTAAGTGTATTTGCTATTCAATTGGTGTTTTTTTGCAAGCCGAAAATGGGCTACGTGTTACATGCTTGAAATCCTTGCGGTTGTTACAACTGTAACTTACACCCCATCTAAGCCTTTGATCTTTCACGTCCACAAGAGTTACAATCGCAAATCGCTATTCAATTGCCGCAATTCCTCAAGCCTGCAAATGTTTGCACACCTGTAAACGGCAAATGTAGAAGAAAATCCTATGAGTACTAGAGAGGACCCACAAAGGGGTTAAAGACATATGCGTAGCACTGTAAAAGCAAAAAATAAATCAATACTGCACTGTAAATGATGGGCAAAGCGATGAAAGACATTAGAATTAATTGCACAACAATCTCAAGCTCACAAATCTGCAATCGAAAATCATTTTATTTTATGTTTCATTTGGGGGTTATATCGATCTTGAGAATCAATGAGTTAATAACTATCAGGCCACCCACATGGACTAGAACAGTCCCTGCATTAATTTTTATTATTTTGTGTTTTGCGAGTGCGGTCGCATATCAGACCTCCAAACGCTGAATGACATGTAACCTCAATGTTTTACTGCCGTAATTATGACTGTCTCATTTTCTATTGGCTGTTTCGAAATGGGTAGTTATGGCCTTGCTTAATTGATCATTTTTCCGCCCTGAAATGCTATGAACCAGTGCATGGTTTACGGTTTCGGCTTTCAAACCATAACTTGCCGGCTTGTTCAATTGAATAGCACTGGAATTGTAGCAGACTGCGAGCCTGCAGCACGCCCGCAGACATACGGTCTGTATACCATTAGATGCGGGCTTCAAATTGAATGAGGCTCTAAGTCTGGTGCACTGTTTGTCTGTGTCAGTTTCTGGTACATTTGCTTTCATTGCCCTTGGTAATATGGTGCGCAGAAGAGAAACAATTAATTCATATAGAGTCTGGTGCCCATTGATGACACAGGTAGATAGACTAACCTTACAGTGTGAGAGGCAAAGATAAAGAAGGAGATACCACAACAAAAAGAATAGTTAAGGATCTTGGTGAGTCTAGTCAAGATAGAGAAAAAGGAAATTGTTTGGAGAAGACAACTAAGGATTGAATGAGGAAAAATTCTGTTAGGGAGGCATGGTGAAGACATGGGCATCAGAATGCAGTCTAACTGCACATATATGGCAGTATGTGATCCATACTACACACAGATCACAGCATGGACACCATGACAACTTTCTAAAACACTGTAGGCAATACGCCAACTATACCTTTTATTTTTTCAGGCACTTTACATTGCTTTGCTGTTGAGATATTTTTTACGGGTCATCTATTTTTGTAATTTTAGAAACTAGAAACATAAATGAACAGAAGCAGATATTATATATATATATATATATATTTATATTTTATATAAATATATATTTTCTTTAATTTCTACAACATGGATATTTTCAGAACGTACAAAAACACTTTGCACAGCAACATTTCCTGGTTATTAGTATCTCCAAAAAAAGAATATGTTGTCTCAAAGAAACATTTCAATGAAGACTCTTCCTTATACGTAAGCCTTTACAACAGACAGATGGTTTTCAAATCCACTAAATAACAGTTCTTTAATAAAGATTTAACTGAAGTGTTAAATAAATGATATTTATTACACAATAATACTGTTTGAATTCTAAATGAGGTAGGTGGACTTTTGTGTAGCAAATGTTGGTTACATTGCATAAAGGAGGGAGTTTTGGCAACATCCCACGATCAGTACAAAGTCCTGGCAGAACACCCTGCCACCCTGGTGAAATAAAATAATTCCAGCTAACTCACTACGATGTAGTATATACACACATTTTAAGCAAGATTGTCTAATGGAAAGACATCACATATTATAATTGTCAAACTGCGATTCATCGTCACGCTTTGCGACAAATCGCAGTTTGACAACGATCTGATTGGAAAGCCGATCGGATCACGCACATGCATATTGCGCTACGTTATCTGTGCATGCGCATTGCCCACCAATATCGGCGGAAGCGCAAATCGCGTCATTAGCCACGCATACACATGCGCGGCACTTAAGGGGAGGGGGAAGAGACACAGAGGGAGAGGGGGAAAAAGAGACACAGGGGAGGAGGAAAGAGAAGCATGAGAGGGAGAGGGGGTAAAGAGACACAGTGGGGGAGGGGGGAAACAGACACAGTGGGGGAGAGGGGGAAAGAGACACAGGGAGGGAGAGGTGGGGAAGAGATACAGGAGGGAAAGAGACACAGGGGAGGGAGAGGAGGGGGAAAGAGACACAGGGAGGGAGAGGAGAGGGGGGAAGAGACACAGGGGAGGGGGAGGAGGGGAAGAGAAAGGGGAGTGAGAGGAAGGGGAAGATACACAGGGGAGGGAAATGGGGGAAAAGACACAAGGGAGGGGGGAACAGACACAGGGGGAGGGGGGACAGGGGGGGAAATAGACACAGGGGAGGGGGAACAGACACAGGGGAGGAAGAGGGGAAAAGAGCCACAGGGGAGGGGGAAAGAGACGCATGGGAGAGAGGGGGGAAAGAGACACAGGAGGGAAACAGACACTGGGTAGGGGGTTAGAGACACGGGAGAGGGCGGGGTTAGAGACACGGGAGGGATCGCTATTCAATTGCTACAATGCAGTCTCAAGCACACAAATCTGCAGTCATTTTACGTTCGAGAATATAAGCCACAAACGTAACTCGCAAGCTCGCAAATCGGCAGTCATTTTTTTTACGGTCGCGAATATAAGCCGATCCGTAACTCGCAAACTCAAAAATCGGAAAAAAGGTGCGGCTTGTATTCGGACCAATACGGTACATTTCTACCCAAAGGTAGATGATACTAAGCATTGTAAGCCCTATGCTCCTATAACTCCAAAACCTCTGATCTGTGTAAATGTAGTAGAGCAGGGCTATAAAATCCTAAACTAATGGTATTTTACCTAGTAATGGGTGTTCAGCATGGGATAAATCACATCCAGCCTAAACAATACGGTTACATTAGTATTTGTATCATGACTAAAAGGGTCACAAGAAAAAGCTTAATTGCCTGCTTAGGACACCTCAAATAAATGTAGCTGTCTTATGCCACCCAAGTCCACCTAAAAATGTGGTCCACAGTCAATAAGGCAAACAAGTTGCAACTGTCAGCAAAGTTTGAGAATCATCCCAAAGTGCTCACAATTCCGTGTTATTTTTTCTCATTACTTGCACCTTTGTTTTCTCTGTCCTATTTCTCTGTGCCCGGAGATCAACACCCAACTCACAGATGAGGACCAAGAGGCCAAAACATACATCTTGGATTTGTTGCTAGAATCTTGTGCAGAAGAGGCTTGAATATGGAGGTTTCTTTTCTGTTCATGCTTGTTAGAGACTCCTCTGAGTAGGTATCATTCCACTACTGTGTATATTAAAGGACCACTGTGGTCATATTTTTAACATTTACTATTTTGAGAAACTACACTTAAAAATATTCGGTTTAGAACATAATACAAATAATACAGCCTGTAATATTGCAATTATGCTGCTGTGGAATCTACCATTTTGGCTTCAACAATTCAGCTTCCTGAGGTGGCAGCAGATTGTAAATACACAGAAAGTGACTATCTGTAGCATGGGCATGCAGCAGTTACATTTACCAGTGCTCACAGCAGGACAATCCTTAGTTTATAAGGACAGGTCACCTGAGAACATAATGGGAAGATGGGAAGAAATCAAAATGATACAACTCAGTAAAATTGCAATATTTAAAAGTTGTGCTTATTGTATTTGCCCTAAAACCTGTTGCTTAGCAAGTATAGTTATTAAAAAAACAAAATAGGAAAGATTTAACCACAATGATCACCCTTTAAGAGTTGTTGTTCCCAGATTAGTGTTTCTGACTTCTTTGGTTCCCGTATTGTCAACCCTTCAGTTTTCTGTGAGGGTAAATGCTCCTTGAGAACTGGAAGTGTCTAAATCTGTGATAATTTGGATATGCCTCACTGATGATGACATCGAGGCAGAAACGTTTGTCTTGGGTTTGTTATTACAGTAAAGTGCAGAGATTACTACTATGGCATCTTGTTGGCATGGACTATCAGATTTTAGTCTGATATGTGCTTTTAAAATGTAATCTCATGAATCGACAAAAATAGCTAAAACTTGACTAAAAAGCTCATCAGCCACAATAATATGCTTGCCTCTCCTTAATTGAGTTTCTTACACTTCTGTTTTCTGCACTGGACAACTTTTCTATGTACAGTGGATATAAAAAGTCTACAAACCCCTGTTAAAATGTCAGGTTTCTGTGCTGTAAAAAAATGAGACAAAGATAAATAATTTCAGAACTTTCAGAGATTGTTGTCACATGTACCACACAGCCAGTACTTGCCAGATATTCCTGCAGCTCCTTTAATGTTGCTGTAGGCCTCTTGGTAGCCTCCCACACCAGTTTTCTTCTTGTCTTTTCATCAATTTTGGAGGGAGCTCCAGTTCTTTGTAATGTCACTGTTGTGCCATATTTTCTCCACTTGATGATGACTGTCTTCACTGTGTTCCATGGTATATCTAATGCCTTGGAAATTCTTTTGTACCCTTCTCCTGACTGATACCTTTTAACAATGAGATCCCTCTGATGCTTTGGAAGCTCTCTGTGGACCATGGCTTTTGCTGTGGGATGCGACTAAGAAAATTTCAGGAAAGACCAACTAGAGCAGCTGAACTTTATTTGGGGTTAATCAGATGCACTTTTAATGATGGCAGGTGTATGCTGACTCCTATTTAACACAATTTGGAATGTGATTGCTTAATTCTGAACACAGCTAAATCCCCATTTATAAGAGGGTGTGCAGACTTATGCAACCACATTATTTTTCTTTTTTTTTTTCTTCCCTCCACCTAAAAGATTTCAATTTGTTTTTCAATTGAGTTGTACAGTTTATAGGTCACATTAAAGGGGGGAAAAGTTCTGAAATGATTTATCTTTGTCTAATTTTTTTACAGCACAGAAACCTTTATATTTTAACAGGGGTGTGTAGACTTTTTATATCCACTGTAGTAATACAAGTAGCCTTCATTATAACACTGGTATATTTTCCCATCATAAAAATTAAGAGTGAAAGGAATGTATGTTACAGATTTATTTTCAAAATGTATATGTGACTGGGGAAAGATATGTATTAATGTAGCAAAGGTATATGGATCAAATAAATATGCATTTATGTAGTATTATTAATAAATATGCAAAACACAGTTATAGTCAACTGGCTCTATAGGATATTATACCAAGTTCTGCAACTGCTCTAAACAAACTGTGCTTAACATTACATTAGCAGTAGTTAGCAATGTTAGGTTAGTGTTACTTGGTGACAGAACTAATATAATTAATAGTATATGATGAATAACAATAATAACAATAATGTGTATATGGGTTCATATTACTAATAACAAACCCCCCCTAAAAAAAATTGTAAAAAAGTAGTGTTGAATTAATTATAACCTAAATAAATGTGACTACAACATTATGTAATACATCATATGAAAATAATAAATAAAAATAATAAATAATATCCTTGAAATAAGTGGTAAATCCTGTGTAGTCCAGCATTCCTCATAAGGAATACAATATGATCTCCGCTTCCATAGGTCTGTCACTCCCAAAGGACGAAATCTTAAGATCTAAACAGTCTTGTTCACTTTGTGTTAATAAGGATCCAAAAAATGGCTGGCTGTGTGAATGGACTGGCACCTAAACCATCTCTGATGTGATTTACCTGTAAAGACTTTGAGCCTCATTCAAATGAGGCACCGGGAAAACTGGGCTTCGGAAATGGAGGCTGTAACTTATTTTGCTATTCAATTGGCGTCTTTTTGCGGGATGTGATCGGGTTACGGCTCTGGCATCCAATTCATTGCGATGGTTAACATCGCAAGTTAATACCCCTCCAAGCCCTTGATCTTTCATGGTTGCAAATCGCTATTCAATTGCTCCGAGTGCCCCTCGATAACCACCCCGTCAAGGCCGCAAATGGCAAACGTCGAAACCACAAGTTATGGGTTCCAAAGAGGACTCGCAAAGGGCTTAAGACATGTCTGGATCACTTTAAATGCTAATAAAAAATAAAAACTGTACTTCAAATTACGGGGAAAGGGATGAAAAACATTAGAATTAATTGCACAACAGTCTTAAGCCCGCAAATCGGCAATCACATTTCATTTACTTTTATGTTTCAATTTAAGGTTAGATCAATCTTGAGAATCAATGAGTTAAGACATGTCAGGCCACCCACATGGACTATGACATTGGCCTGACTCATTTCTATTATTTTTTAGATTTTGGGTTTGCGGGGCCGATCGCATATCAGACCCAGAATCTCTAGTTGATTGACATGTCAACTCCATGTTGTATGGCCTTCATGATGACGGGCTCCTTTTCTATTGGCTGTTTCAGCATCGGGAGTTACGGTCTTGCTTAATTGATCATGTTTAAGCTCTCAAATGCTACATAAAATTGTTTTATGAATTTCGCTATTGGCCCCTAACTTGTGGTCTTGCCGAATTGAATAGCACAGTAATATGAGTGTGCTACGGGCCCGCAGGAAGTCTGCAGACATACGGCCTACATCCCAGGAGCTACGGCCTCCGAATTGAATGAGGCTCTTTATCAAGACTTCACATGGATATAAGGCGGATGTGAGTACTAAATATATGAATAAATTGGTGTCTATTGCCAATGATTTTTACTTGATTATGTTATAAATTTGGTGGCAACTGACTTTCGTCTAATTTGTACATTGCACAGTGAGTAGGCAGAACCCTGATAATGAAGCAACTGTTGAACAAGAAACGGATATCACATTTTAACCTATATATATATATATATATATATATATATATATATATATATATATATATACACACAGAAATGCCTATATACAGTGGCAGTTCCTGCTTTTAGTTTACCCTGCACTTTGTGACATAGTTTATAAAATCACATAAGCTTTCATTTTTACATATAGGCGTGTGGTAATCACAAATATAAATGGGTCTGGGGCAGCAAAAATATGCCCATGGCTGAATACAAACATACATGTATGGTATCATAAACACAATCATTGTAATGACACGCATATAGCCCCACATACAGATATAAAGATTTGAATACATATTCACACAGATATACACATAAAGGTACCACGCTGATAACCTATTACTCATACAGATGCATACACAAAATATATGATTACTCATATATATCAAACTTCCTAATTGCATATGCCTAATGCTTTATATAGCCTCTTCACTACTGTAAACCTCTGCAATTCAGCAATGACACCTTCATCAAAATGTTTTATTTCTTTTACTGAAATAAAACAAGGCCTGCTGAATTTGTGATGCTCCAGGAAATTTCCCAGCAATCACTGTGGGAGTATCCCTGTCTTCCATGATAGCATTTTCCTACCCACTGTGCGTGAGTCATAAATATAAAGAACAAGGCAGCATGTATTTTGTGTCATCACATCTCACAATAGCAGGCACATTATCACTTTTCTTCTAACTGCCACTAAAATGTTCCTTGCTGTGAATATTGTACTTATTACTGATTCAGCCAGTTAATGAGCAATGTTTTAGTGCATCACATGGACTTTCATGTCATGGCATAGTCCTTGACCACATACAATTATTTATCTGCAATAACATTGTAAATGCAAACAGGAAAATATCTATAAAAATATTTATAAGATATTGCAGAGGTCAATACCGAAATGTAGGAGTTGAAGGGGGAAATTCTGCTTTTCCTGAGCTGTATCTACTCTTCTCACGTACTGAACAGGACAGAATACAAGCATCTCAACCAATCACTAGCCGAGTCTGCTAAAAAAGATTTTCTCTAAAAATGTTTTATTCTCTAGGCTTACATAGCTGCTGCTGTTAGCTTGTTGCATACTTCACACACATGTGTATGCATTAACCTTGTGTTTAGGTATACATCTATAGAAATAGAGAGATATAGAATTTATCAATACTGCTGTACGTAATCAAACAGAGCACTGAAACATTTTATTCATTTTTAAAATTGATGCATATTTCACTGTATTATAATCACATATCTAGTTGTCAGCAATACTGGTTGTTGCTAACGCTGGCAAGGAGCGCCAAAGGCGCTCCACGCGCTAGTTGAGTTAAGCGCCGCAGGCTGTAGGCTCATTCCTACAACCCACTACGACTTTTGGACCGCATTTGCGGAGGTGGAGGCTCTACGGCGCCTAACAAGCGGTTACAAACGCCTACAGAAGTGGGACTTTGAAAAAAACACAAAACACGCAATGACTAAATACAGACTTACACAAAAAAATAAGAGCCGCAAGACTTAGGAAAAAAAAATTGCAGACTTACACAAAAAAAAAATATGCCCCGCAGAAAAACCTGTACGACTTACAACATATACCATTAGCAAGGACGCTAAATCATCCACACCCGCGTACCACATACACATTCGTCGCCATTTTACAACACTAATTTACACAATGCGGAAGTACCCAGCTACACAAATGGCTTCCCCTCGCACACGCAGCCTATTTACACTACACACTGCACACATTGCTGACACTTACACCTCAGCTCCGCAACAGTGCAAATCTACATAATATGCTGCAGGAACATCAAAACAGATTGTCAGCTCTTCAGCACAATGCTTCCTGCATATATTATTTACAAATAGCTAAAGTATATTAATTTATGATTCCATTAATTAATTAGCATAAAAAAAACAAATATACACAAAACATTAAAAAACAAAACACAGTATCGCAAAAAAACACAAAGACCTTCACCGAGCGCCTCACAAGGATATAATAACAAAAAATACACCAACCCAGAGGCTCAGCCTCTGTAATGGAGGCTCTTAGCAAACAAACATTGCACATTGCCTACTGGGGATACATATTCCCAAACTTCTGCATGACATGAAGAGAGTGCTTCAGTTCCTGATGTTGGTGACAAAGAAATTGGCAACTAATGGAACTCTTGCACTTATTCACATAACTTATTTTTAAAATGTAATTATATTCTGCTAAAGAATTTCCCTTCTGGACTGCTACCTTGTTGTGGTGAAGGGGCTTGTGTACTTCAATGAAGCTTTGATCTATACCATGTATGGTCACCCAAGATGGGCAGGTCATAGCAGAGAGGCCAGACAAATTGAGGTTTACTGGAGAAGGAACTAGTAACCCACACCAGTATCCTTACCAAGAAAATCATATGGATAAGCACAACCAAATGCAAGATGTGACTGGCATCCTGAAGTTTGTAGGGTCATGGAGAGTCGGACACAGCCGAACGACTAAACAGCAACAACAAACTAAAGAATTACATTAACACTTGCTAATACCATTTTTCTAAATGTGGTACACTCAGCTTACTTTGACATTTGGCACATGCCTAACCATCAAGACTCTCTATGTTAGACCACACTTTAAATGCTACTAACTAAAACACTAGATGATCACACTAGATTAGCCTTTGATGGCATCTTCTCATGTATCCTTTAGTGATGCTTCAACCCAACGGTGTTACAGAAGCTTGTGCCTTGAGATACATTCTATGCTAATACTGTTAGTACTGTTACTTTTAGAATCAATTTATCTATCACGTTGGGTTGTTTATATTTGTTTGTCTTGTTCAATATCTGGAAAATGTTTAATAAAACCTGCTCGAAACAAAACAGATTTTAAAGATAGATTAGATAGCATGGTTAGAAACACTCACACCTTGCAGCAGTGCCCCTCAAAAACTTTTTTTTTATTTCTTTGTTTAAATTCTCAATGCTCCTGGCCCCCCAATATAATTGAAATGCCAACTTTTTTGTATATATATATATATATATATATATATATATATATATATATATATATATATATATATATATATATATATCATAGCCCTCTAGTGGCCAAGTCTGGTCATGCGTAGTTAAGTTTAATGTTGCTATTTTTTGTTTTTTCCCTATTCATTTTAATGGGTGGTGGATTTGTCTCCCCCATCCCCCCCAGTTCCTACAGTCCTGACTCACACCAAGGCATCAACACATGGAAGTTTTTATCTCGTTATCTCCCATTCAAACTAACTACATCCAAACACCTTATGGCCCTATGAAACTCAACACTATTTTGTCCATCTTCCAATTTAATTTATGTGTGAATGTGAATGGAACATATCACACCACCAACATGCCATTTAGATATTAATTTTAATAAATCTATTTGCTTTAAAAATATGTATACTACCTACATATTTTCAGTGATCCTCTAATATGGAAAATAAATTCACTCAAATTACCACAAACCTTACACTTTCTGTTACAGAATGTTTCTTGCCTCCTATGTTCCTGCAGCATTGTGTAACCACGTATAAGTCATCTGAAATAATGATTCATAGTTATCTCTTCTCTATTATATTTGACATTATAATTGCAGTAATCTTTGAATTTTCTTGTTGTATTTTGCAGGTATGATATAACAGAGAAATCCTGTATTGTTCCCTGTCTTCTTGATTTTCTAGGTTGCACACATTTTAATCAAAAGCAAAAATGTTATTTTCTGAAAAATATTTCACAGCATTTTTATTTATATAGATGCAAATGGATTTATTTGCAAATGCACATCCCAATCTCACTAAGCTAAACAACATCCCTCAAAATCTCACAAAAAATGCATCTGTTTAAAGTAACTTACCACCTTCATCCTTAATATGTTACATAGTTACATGGGGCCTCATTCAATTGCGATTTGGTCAATCGAATAGGGCTCTAAATAAGCACATAGCATATTTTTTTAAAGAAGTTTTTAGTTAGTGAAAACCTTGCTTTTGGATAGATTTTTACTAACTAAAAACTTCTTTAAAAAATATATATTATGTGCTTATTTAGAGCCCTATTCAATTGGGCAAATTGCAATTGAATAAGCGCCATTGTATTTAAGATTGAAACAAAGAAAAAAAAAAACAAGCGAGACTTAGTCAATCGTCTCTATGTACCGCATCCAAACCCTTTAAATTGTAAGGTGGCGAGTTTTAATCTTGCAAGGTGCTTTAAAGAAAGCGATATACATGCTATATTCTCAGCTCAAAGACAGGGCTCTTATTTTTGCCTTGTACTTACCCCTGGACAGCGCTGTGGAATATGTTGGTGAGTTACAAAAAAAGGATAATAATAAATAATAATAATAACTGCTTTTAATGATTATCAAGTCACTTTTAGTTCAAGGAACACTGTAGTCCTATAGTTTATATTATGCTGTTTTACTTTTCAAAGATTTTTATTGTCACAAGAGTCTGTTTTATTAAGATATAGCAACTTTGACAAGCAGGTCAAAGAGTAAATTTATGTATTATATATAGCAAATCTGATATGTAGGCCAAAGAGTAGATTTATGTATTATATACAGTATTGGTTTTCTTAATTAGCGTATATACTCGAGTATAAGCCGACCTAAGTATAAGCCGAGGCACCCATTTTACCACAAAATACTGGGTAAAATGAGTGACTCAAGTATAAGCCGAGGGTGGGAAATGTGCTGCCCCCTGTGTCCCTCTTGTGCCCTCTGTGTCCCCCTCTCTCTCTCTGTGTCTCTTCTCCCCTCTCCCTTCCCTGTGTCTATTCTCCCCTCTCCCTTCCCTGTCTCTTCCAACCTCTCCCTTCCCTGTGTCTCTTCCCCCTCCCTTATCATCCTCCTTAATCCCACTCCTAATCCTCCCTCCTCATCCTCAACCTCCCTCCTCAACCTCCCTCCTCATCCTCCCTCCTCATCCTCAACCCCCTCCTCAACCCCCCCATCCTCAATCCCCCATCCTCAATCCCCCTCCTCAACCCCCCTCCTCAACCTCAACCCCCCTCCTCAACCCCTCCTCCTCCCTCCTCAACCCCCCCATCCTCAACCCCCTCCTCAACCTCCCCATTCTCATCCTCAACCCCCCATCCTCATCCTCAACCCCCTCCTCAACCCCCTCCTCAGCCACAACCCTCCTCAACCTCAACTCCCCTCCTCAACCTCTCTCCTCAACCTCCCTCCTCAACCCCCCCATCCTCAACCCCCTCCTCAACACCCCCATCCTCAACACCCCCATCCTCATCCTCAACCCCCCATCCTCAATCCCCCTCCTCAACCCCCCATCCTCATCCTCTCTCCTCAACCCCCCTCCTCAACCTCAACCCCGCTCCTCAACCCGTCCTCCTCCCTCCTCAACCCCTTCCTCAACCCCCATCCTCAACCCCCTCCTCAACCCCCCCATCCTCATCCTCAACTCCCCATCCTCTTCCTCAACCCCCCCCTCAGCCTCAACCCTCCTCAACCTCAACCCCCCCTCCTCAACCGCCCTCCTCAACCTCCCCATCCTCAACCACATCCTCTCTCCTCAACCCCCATCCTCAACCCCTCCTCCTCAACCCCTCCTCCTCAACCTCAACCTCCCTCCTCATCCTCAATCCCCTCCTCAACCTCCCTCCTCATCCTCAACCTTCCTCCTCAACCCCCCCATCCTCAACCCCCTCCTCAACACTGCATCCTCATCATCAACCCCCCATCCTCAACCTCCCTCCTCAACCTCAACTCCCCTCCTCAACGTCAACCCCAACCCACCTCCTCAACCTCCCTCAACCCCAACCCCCCTCCTCAACCCGGTAAATGCTAATGACGTGGCGCACATGTGACGTCACATGTGCGCCGGCGCCGGGTCAAGGAGCGGAGGCCGGAGCACAAGCAGGTAAGTGAGGGGAGAGGGGGGAGGTATTTAGGGGGGTTTAGGTGGAGGAGGGGGGTTGAGGGGGGATTAGGTTGAGGAGGTGGGTTTAGGTTGAGGAGGGGGGAGGGAATAAAACATGGGGAGGTAGAGAGACACACGGGGGGGTGGTTAGAGATACACGGGGGGGGGGTTAGAGACACACTGGGGGGTTAGAGAGATACGGGGGAGGGGGGGGGGGAGAGAGTGACTCGAGTATAAGCCGAGGAAGCTCTTTTTTGCCTTAAAAAAAGGGCTGAAAAACTCGGCTTATACTCGAGTATATACGGTAATTGTGTATTACAGACAACATCATGACTTCTCCAAATCCATTTTTCTTTTTCAACAGAACCCAAATAAACATAAACAATAGTAGACACTTTTCCTCTGAGTTATTCAATGCTTTTTACCTGTTGTTGGAATTGTAGTAGAAAGGTTGTTATAAGGTTTGAGCTCGAGGTATGCTAGTTTTTGGAAGATGTTTATGTGAGAAGTTAGGTATTAGTTAATTTTTAAGTTATACAGATTGCATAGGTCGAATTTATCCAGTTTGACCCTCACTCTCAACAACACGTACCTATCTAGAAATCTGGGGAAACTGGATATTATGCTGTTTTAAAGAGTAGTAATGACATTTGGCACAAATCTTTTAGTAAGGTAAAAACTAAAAACATTTACGGTACATGTATTACCTATTAATGCAGTTGTATGCTGTGCTGCCCAGATTGCAGTTCAAGAAAAAAATACTTGCTTGTCCAGTAAATACCAAACTAAAACACTTTGCAGCTGTGTGAGTCATGGACATAAAATATGTTTTGGGAAAATTGGACGTTTTTAAGAATATGTTTGCAAGTACAGGAATCCATTATGTGTTTGTTACCTCACTTCCTCAGAGCTGAAACATATAGCCATTGTAAAGATAATTGGAAATATTGAAATAGACACAGTGCCTACTCTATCTCGTTGGCCCAGAAGCAGACTCTTTACATCATTAGCTGCATCTACAGCTCTCCAGAAATGTAAACATCCCTCTCACACACACAATGTATCATGGATCTCCCCAGGGTTGCACAGAGGTATCAACATGTTGTTTTTTCTAATTGCAATCTAGATGCATGGCCATTATGCCCAAAATTAAATTTATATGGTTTCTCTAGATTTAGAATTCATTTTGCTGCTCCTGTATGCTAATGTTGTGGCTTCTGCATGGTAATGTGCAGCTCAGAGTGCTTGATAAGGGGTGTAACTGCCAGATAACATTGAAAGTATTTATTTTGGTCAATACAGAGACAGACAAGCAGACTGTAATCCTAGTTAATACATCAAAGCAGGCAATAAATATATTCGTATAAATGCATCAACAACAACGTGATATTTCCAAGGATTTATTCACTGTAGAAACAAATGGATACCACAATGTATAGCCAGTTTTTCATGCTCTTTAAAAGTTATCTAAAAAAACAACTTCATTTGGGGTGAGAGGGTCCCTTTAAGAAAGGGTGTCCTTTCTAGAAGCACTAGGGTTGTTTCCTTCTACAATGTTATCACTTTGTTTCTGGGTGTGCTTAATTCTTTGGAAAAGCCAAACAAAGAATGGCCTGCCCCACACTCAGTACTCATGATGAAACCCATTTACACACACAATCATTGTATAAACAAAAACCTTTTTTAAAGCTGGAATGGGGTGAACCTTGATTAATTCTAGAAGAGGATCCAGATGGATTAGGTTGAAGGGGGGTGAGAATTGTTAGCCCTCTTGGCCATCCTCTGATGAAATTTCTCTTTATTGTTCCACCAGACCATACAGCCATATGTCCTATGGATCCCTGAAAACTCATCAAGATAACAAAATAACAAAACAGTTTTCTGAATACTTTTTTACCAGTGATAGTAGACAATATAACATACACCTACAACAAATTAACAGATATCTTTTGGATCCTCTTAGCTCTGCAATACCTTTCTGTAGGAGTCAAATACATTTTATCCAAAATTGTATCCATGGAAAATGTTTACTCTGAAGTGCAAGGGGAAACTCAAGTGGCAACAGTCCATAAATGTATGGGTTAACAACGAGTGAATGATTATTTCAATCCAGAGAGAAAAATCACAAAATGAACAAAGCAGATTAGTGTTATCTATTTACAATAAACCATGCAGCAAAATAGAAATATAAAACCACAATCCTGGGGTTGATCTACATTGTACAAAATATACCACTGAAAAAAACAAAAAGTGTATGAAAACTAATTCTAATAGGCCCCTATAAAAAGAGAAGCATAACTAAAGTATTATACATGTGAATAACAAAAAAACAAGAGAACACATCAAGCGTGCAGTAAAAATGATAATTTTAGAGGGGGTTATTAAAATTAGTTATGAAACACTTTTGTAGGTTTTTTTTATTTTTTATCATTGAAATATTTTCAGGGTGGATCAATCACAGCATTGTGGTTTTATGTTTCAATTTTGACGCATGGTTTAGAGTAAATAAATAAAGTTAGACGATTTTTGTTAATTTTGTACAAGTGTTAAGCACTAGGACTTGATATAGTCTTTTTTCTTTGTTAATCCAGAGAGAAAGTCTTCAATATACTTGGCTTGTTCAATGGTAGTAATATTGTGCATTGGCAACCCACCAGTTGGCCTTACTGAAGTTAGCTGAGCGGATGGACCTGCTTGCGTCCTTTTCACATTGTGGACCACTCCTGCCACGGTATTGTAGACTTATGTTGCTGCTTGTGATTGTGAGAATCCAGACATATCACCTCCTTCTACAATGAGAGAGGTTAGATTCCCATTCCCCCTTGAAGTGTTATGGTTATATGGGCATATATTAATCTTGCCTGCTCATGATGTAAGTGGGAGAGTACATCTGTACAGTATCTGTCCCTAACACGTGATCGCCATGGGTTAGGCTGATCTCAGGCCAATATGTTCCTGATATCCTGCAGACCTCCCAGATGGCAACAGATGAAGTGGCCTAAAAGATGGAGGGTACGGCATACTCTATCTGATTGAGACGTATGCCCTGTCACTGGATTATGGAATAGCACTTACTTATCCCTCCTTAACTGATCATAACTATGCACATTAAGATCTGTAATAGAGGTAATTTGCCTTGTCCTGGGCATAGAAGTGATTTGTTTAAATCTACCATAATCATGTGATATACCTTTTTCAGGATCTGAAGCAGATGACAAGGCTAGTGAAGTAAGACTTTCCCTGGATCGACATCTTTTATAAGGCAATGTGACTGCCTCAGCTCTAGTGCCATTAGCATCAGTTATACCTATATCATATTCATGTATCGCCTCGTGATCATAATAAGCCTTTCTTCCATATGATCTACAATGTGAAATTGGATGTCATTATTCTTATTGGGATACAGAGTACTATGTACAGTCAAATGAGAATAAGGAGTATTATTGGGAGGTAAGATATCCTGTGTAATCAGATGTGTAACAGGAGACTTCATTTTCTCAGGAGCTGCAGACAGCACCACAATATATATTGCGATAGAGTGATGCAAAAGTTTTGTATGAGCCACAGATTTTACAAAGCTACCTTCCCCCTGCAGATGTGAAAGAGTTAACTCCTGAATCAGTTAAACAGCTAAACATGATCAGACCTGATAAAAGATGGAAACCGGGAATTGGATGTGGGGTTTATGCACCGCAGCCAGTAGTGTGAAAGAAACTGTGGGCTTTGAGCAGAGGAGTGTATGTTTTTTATTGGAGATGGAAAGAAAGAAACATGGAGAGGTGTTGATTGAAGCTGAGAGAAAACCACAAGATTATATAGCTGGTTGGAGTTGGGAAAGGGACACCAGATTGGAGCGTTCATTCTGGTATTTGAAGCTAAAGAAAGACACATATTGAGATACAGAAGCAGGGAGCTGAGGAGCGATCAGCAGAAGAAGAATGGAAACTGGGACTGTAAGGGATAGAAGCCAGTAATTGAAAACAAAGTATTGCACTGTTTTGTTTTTGCTCCACCCTGGTTTAGCAATATATAGAAAGACTGGTACATAGAAAGACAAAGGTATGTTGACTGATAGACAGTTACCAAATAGATATTAAAGAACCACTATACAATGAAAAAAAATATATGTTTGAAACTTTTTGTCTAAGAGCAAGTTTAAGAAGGAAAAATGCAATAAAAAAGACATGTTAATACGTTGACTAGTCCACGAAGGCATCCATGATACCTTGTTGAGACTGTGTGTGTGAGAGGGGCTGGGGCATTTACATCTCTTGAAAGCGGGACATGTGGGGGGGAAGGTGAATTGGTGTCAAATTTATTGAGATTCAATTATCTGACAAATCTTTCTGACCTGTCCCTTGTCCTTCCCTCCACTGATAGATAACAAACACACTACTCTCTCTCCAACTCTCAGGAAGTAATAAAATAAAGACAATATGGAATACACATAAATAGATTTTACAAAAATTATGATTTTCTTTATAAATGTTTTTATGTATATGTCTTACACAGTTGCTAATGGTATTGCAAACTAATAATGTCAATAATATGCAACATTTATCAGATATTGAGAATGGAGTGATGGGCCATGCTTGTCTGATCATTTTGACAATTTTTATCATAAGAATCGAGAATAATAGGTTATTGTCCATGTGCTGTGTATTAAAAGAGGAAGAAATAGGCTATTAAATCTTAGATTAATGGAAAACCAGTGAATACAAAAGGGATAAATCTAGGAATCAGTATAGCAGCATTTATTGAGTAACTAATCTCTCTAGATGCATATGTCTTCTTCTTTGGTGTCCCATTTCTTTCATTTTGACAAGATTTTCCTACATGCCATTTAATTTATTTGTGGGTTTTGGAATTATTATTTTTTTTTACATTAAATCATGTCTTTTTTGTCAGGTGCATTTTGTTAAAAAAATAACTTTTTTAATTTTAGCACTTCGATTGATATGATTTGACATTCAGTCAGTGTATGATTCCATTAGATTGTAAGTCTGCGAGTTTTTAATCTTGCGCGGTGCTTTGGGGAAAGTTCTATGGACACTGGATTCTAAGCTCAAAAACAGGGCTTTCCATCTTTGTAATGTGTTAATATTGTTTTGCCCTGATCACAACATATGTATAGCACTACGGAATATGTTGGCACGTTACAAATAAACGATAATAATATGAATATAATTTGTATATATATCCTTTATGAAATTACTAGTTACATTTTTTCATATATTTTTTTCTGCTGCAACTAGTCCAAATCCAGATTATTTAATATATGGTGTTTTTGTAAATTATCAGTAATAATATCAACAAGGAATAATAACTGGGCTCTCATGTAATTACTATACAACAATGAAAACCATGAAGTTTATATACTACCATCTAGTGGTCATGTTGTATAAAGGAATTAATTTAGGGAATGAGTTTGTAACATTTGGGGTGAAATATGTGAATAATAAAATCAGTGTCATACAAATCAAGAATGTCTTAGAGATAAAACTGTCATTGATAAAAGTAAATCAAAATGATCTATCCACAGGGAATTCATATCTCATCAGTCCTAATAATGTAATTCTGATTCATTTCCTCTGTACCTTGGCAATAGGTTTTATATATCCTTTCTGCATTAAATACATCATGTCACTAAATACAACTGAAAAGGAAACCAGAAACAAAAGACAGAACTGAATGATTGTATAGTATGAAGAACAGGGTGAACTAGGTCCCTTAGATCTTACCAATAATTAATCTAAAGCCCAAGTTTAAGACGGTAGTACAGTATTGTTTTGAAATAAAGTACAGGAAACTCCTGATGCTTCCTTTCTCCTCTGCACTGGTTAGACTCTCTTGTAGCTGCCAAAGCTTCTGCTCTTTCACCACCTTCCCCAGGCAGCTCTAGTTTCCAACACCATGGTAGTACAGATGTGACTTTTGCTCCAGGTGTAAATACTGCTGTTCATTTTCCAGTAACATCTTCACACTCTTAAACAGCTCACCCTCCAGTACTCTCTAGTATCATCCACATTCTTCTTCTTCTGTGCCATCTGCAATAAGGCATTCCAATGTGACTGGATGGCATTTCATACATTAAAATTCTCTTTACGTGAAATATCCAGCTTATCTTTATGTCAAATGCCCAGCTTCTGCTGGGGAGAGGACTTGTTGTCAGCAGTGTGCTCAGACAGAGACATAAGCTTACAGCTCTTCTTATGGACCACCTGTAGCAGGTTCTGTAAATTAAATAAATGTCCATTCTCAATTGAGGAATAAGCCTTCTGCTTCTTTACCATTTTGGGGGAGTCCCAGGCACTCATCTATGTGAGACTCTGCGTGAAGCTTTGGGCTAGAGCATTCTGGTTTCTTCTGCAAATCCTGTGTTACACTAGTGACCATGGACTCAAACTTTGTGTCACTTTGAGCTTTTTCAGGCTCCCTTCCTCAGCTCTTTCTGCAGGGTCTCCAACTCTCCCTCTTAAGGTTCATCATCATCATCTCCTTCACTATGGGACAGTGAATTCCTGGGCTGTTTTTCTTTCCACTTTTCATTGCTGTCTTCTCCATAGTCATTCAAACTGTCCTGAGCCGCCCATGGCTTGCAAGGACAGGTGACCTGCCCCTTTCTGTTGCAGGTACCCCAAAAGGTTGGCTTATAATACTCACAGAACTGTATCAGATTTGTATGCCCAACTTGCTTCTGCTCTGGAACATTATGCTTCCCAGGCTCCACAAGTATGACCTCTCCCTGGGACTGCTTCTAGCTTTTCTAGGATATAGGATCTACACATACTCTTTTTCACTGTTTATAACAGGGATCATTAGTACCACTGTGTTTCCAGTCCTGCAAGGTTTGTAACTCTTTATCTCAGCTTGGAAGGATCTCTCAGAATTGTTTTTTTCCTGCAATGTATCGAACTGTTCAGTAGCTTCAGGCTCAAACTCAACACACAGGCTAGCACCCATCTTATGAGACTTTTGAGCAGGGGTCACCAAACTTGGTCCTGGAGGGCCGACCCAGGCCTGGATTTGTGGATATCCTTGCTGCAAACAGGTGAGTCAATCAGGATGGCTGAAGAAACAAGATTCTCACCTGTTTGCAGCAAGGATATCCACAAATCCAGGCCTGGTGCGGCCCTCCAGGACCGAGTTTGGTGACCCCTGCTTTTGAGTTTTGAGTTTCTGAACAAAACTTTGTGATTTCAGCATTGTCAGCTTTCACCCACTTTTTTTCCTCTATTAACCTTTTCTCTTCATCTTTTTTCTGTTTCTCTTCCTTAACTTGTTGCATATCCAGTTCACTCTACTTGTGCTGGATCGCTTGCTGCATATTCAGCTGAAGAATCTCCTCTGTCTAGTTCAATAATGTCTACCTGAATAACTCTGGCTGTTCATCCATATTATCTTCCTCCTTCTGTCTCTCCCATACAATCTCCTGCTCTATGCTTCTTATATGAGCTTTCTGCAGATATCACTCTGCACTCACCGCAGTAATTGTTTTTACAAGTCTTGGAGGTCAGTGCCAGTCTCTTCTGGATCAGCATCATTCTGAGCCATCTGTATCTCCAGAAAAGAGAAATCAGCCATCCTCTGCACTTGTGGAGTATGTAAAAGCAGCTCCATCCTTATCAGAGCTGTTTCCTCCTGCTTAAGGGAATCTTCTTTCTCTTGTAGCTTGAAGGAGGGAAACAATCTCACTACTATTGTTGGTCATTACATTCCAGGGTGTAGGAGACATCATCCTGATACCCTTCATATTAGCAGCAATTTTCCTGTCTTCAATGTCAGGCTTTTTCAGCCCCATTGGGACTTATTTCCCCTCTTGCGTCACCTTGTCCAGAAAGCTTTGTATTATGGCCGCATGAGACAGATAGCTGTTGGGATACTTCACAAATTGAATGCGTCCATGTCCATGCTCTGCTTCATGTGTACTCTCAGCGATGGTGGTTCCTCTTCCATCAGCTCAATCTCTAGATTCTCATCTATCCAATAGTTCTTAATTGACTTCCTTAAGTGAATTCTCTGCAATCTGATACCTCTGGTAACTCCAACTTTGTCAAGGATCTCTGTTTTAAGATCAATACATGCCTTGCTTTTTCTTCATCCAAAACAACAAAGGCTTTCTGAGCTTCACCACAAGGGTCAATGATTGTGTCCCATTGCTTTTGGGGGTAAGCTTCCCTAATGGCAATTATTTCAATGTTCAAGAGGTATGTTTCCACATTATCCATACTAATCATTTTCTGTAGGAAGAGATTGGGATTAATGCTTCCACTTGTTTCTGAAGTCACACTAGTATTTGCAGACCTCAGGTTATGGAGTTGGACCTCTTGTGCTGCCAAAGCTTGTCTCATACGGGCACTTTTTTCTGCGGAATTGATTCTGTCCTTTGCTGAGTATCTCAGCCATTGCTCTGCAGTCTCTTGGTGTCATGCAGTGGCTTGTAGAAAGGCTTTCAAAGGTTGTTTCTTCTTAATAACAAATACTTTATCAATTGAATGGTATTTAAAAAAAAAAAAACTACAGTAAAAAAAGCTGTAAATCAGCCTTTTGATGCACCAACTTTATCAGTGATTATTGCATCTGATTATTGACACACTTTAACCCTGTATCACTATAGATATGTATACTGTGACAATCCCAGGGTAGGGGCTATTACTACCCAGGGCCACCTGCTATAGACTACAGATTAACTACCCACAAGGACCGTTGGGTACTCTGCATCAGCACCCTGATATCTGGCTTATGTATCAGTCAGGGTCTCTCCATCAGGAATCAGCAATTCCAGGAGTCTCAGTAACCTTACTGTGGTAGTGACCAGACCAAGTTACTTGCAGGGTGGAGATAGCATTAGCATTAGTATTGCAGCCACCAGGAGCAAATAAGGGAACATACCATTTCTATATGTCTCAGCAGTGAACTGATACATTTTTGGAAAGTTAACAGAGCAGAGGGAGTGTATACAACACAACAATGACAAGGAGTGGCAGACAAACACAGGAGGTTGACTCCCCATGGGGTCTAATAGTCCTGTCTGGCACCTGTGAACAATAGGCTAACCTCCAAATGCACATTATGCTGTCACCATGTCTAGTGGTCCAGACCTCAAATAACTGTATCTGGTAAACAATGGGACAAAACAGATTACAATAGCCCAAGTCCAAGTCCCCATCCAAAGGAGAAAACATGTTGACCCAAGTGGCCACTGCAAAAGTCCCATTGCATGTCCTCCTCCTGGAGGGAGTAGTAGGTTGGCCCTGTCTTGGGGTGGTTACCCATCTTTCAGGAAAGTGTCCACAGTCTCTACCCCCATTTTCTGTAGGGTCTTGGAAACACTATCCATTTGTATAGTTCTTCCAGGGGGTATCTGAGCTAGCAGCCAATTCTCTGCCACCTTCCCCCCTTTTTCTTCACAACATCCGGGATACCAATCCTCAGGTTCCAAGGTATCAACAAAGCCTAAACCCAGCTCATTTTCCTTCAATAACCCACCCCAAATTGTAGGCATCATTCTTGGGGACACATGCAAGGTCTCAGGAACTAGGGCCTCATCCAGGGGCATACTGCTACCCCCCTGGCCATAGGCAGGTAATGGCTCTGGGGTGTCCCGTCTAGGGAGCAGCTCAGGCGGGGGTAAAATGCACTTCCCCACCGGCACAATCTCCTTAGGGTCAGTTGTCAAGGCCGGGTTGGGGAAAAACAGAGCAGGACTCAGGATTAGGGTCTCTGGATGGAGACCCTTTCCTGGCTGAGCAGACTTTGCTGGGGTTGGTAGCTCCTTAGTGTGAGTATACTCAATGACTGGCAAGGTTGGGATCACCTCTGCAGCTAGGATACACTGTGTCATGTCCTCTGGAACCATGGGCCGCTTGCCAATATCCTTTAACTCTGAGGCTGCCTGGACTGAAACGATCCCCGTCAGCCCTGATGGCAACTCTGCAGGGCCTGGGAGTGGATCCTCAATTTGCTCCTTCCTCGGGGTCGTAGAGCCAATGCCCTCACCTGAACTCCCACACGTATCTGGATCCACCTGATCCATGCTGAAGAAGAGCTTCAGGTCTCAGGGGACGCCCCCTCTCCTGATAGCCTCATGCCCTGATCTGGCATTAAACTCTCCATGACAGTCAGCCTTGGCATCTCCACCTGTTTCCTGATCACCTGGACATTAGCGGTCTGTGGTTCATGACAGGTAACAGTCCATGGCTAGTTGGGCAGACTCTTAGGGCTTGCACCCTCCTCTGACAACTGTTCAGTCTCCAGCTCTTTGCCCTTGGTTAGTGGCTGGAACTTCTCGGGTTGTTGGACATCTCCCAGTGGCTGGTGCTGCCTAACACTGCTCCCCAGTCTTGCATCTATCAGGACTTTTCTCCCGGCCTCACGATCCTGACAAGTTCCCAGCAGTCTCTCCGATCTCGCCTGGTCTGTAGCGGTCAGATCTCCAGGTACCTTCTGGCTTTCCTTCTTCTACCTCATGGGAGTGTAGCCAACAGTCTATTTACTCTGGCAGTTTATCCTCTGCTTGCTCAGCTGGGGAAGCATGGGGTAAGTACTTGAGCCAGGTCCAACCTGGGCCCACTTCTCAAGCAATTCCTCATACTCTTCCATTTCTTTATAAAACAACGGTTTTAGCAACCTTTCTTCTTCTGTCCCTGGGTCTTTTTCCACATCCTCTTGGTGTCATGCCAGTTGGATTTTCCAGGGCTCTGCCGTTCCAAGGCCACACTTTGGATCTCCCTGCAGCACATCCAGGAGCTATTCCACCAGTCCAAGCGTGCAGTAGAAGGGCCATTGTGATATAGTAGCCGGAAGCATCAGGTCCTTATACTGACCTTCCAAGTCAAGCTCCAACCACAGCAGGTCCTCAAGCCACATTTCTAGCTCCTCACCCGGCTGAAGCCCCAGGGAAGCCCTATGTTGATTCAGAAGAGCTGTCCCCCGATCGCATTCTGTGGCAAGCCGTTGTCATTGCAACTTCCTCATACTCGTGATCAGGCTCCTTTTCGCCTGGATCACCTTCAACCTGCAGGTAGCCATGGGGCTAAACATGTCATCAAACCAGTAACGGTCTCCCTTGGGCTTGTAGGTATGGATAAATCGCTGATAGGTTTCTTTATCCCAGCCTAGCCACCGAAAAAATGAACTTCAATCTTGCATAGGTCACCATATGCCATCCTTCAGATGCTGGTTACAGCACCGATATGCGCCCACTACAACCAGTTGTGACAATCCAGGTGTATGGGCTATTTATTGCCCAGGGCCACTTGCTATAGACTACAGGTCAACTACCCACTAAGACTTGTTGGATTCTTGGAAATCTTGGCACCAGCACCCTGATATCTGGCTTCTGTATCAGTCAGGGTCTCTCCATCAGGAATCAGCACTACCAAGAGTATCAGTAACCTTCCCGTGGTCGTGACCAGAACAAGTTATTTTCAGGGTGGAGATAGAATTAGTATTGCAGCCACCAGGAGCAAATAAGAGAACATATCATTTCTATATGTCTCAGCAGTGTACTGATTTATTTTTGGAAAGTCAAAAATATTTATAGGGGTTAGATTCAGAGGGAGTGTATACAACACAACAATGAAAGGGAGTGGCAGACAAACACAGGAGATTGGTTCCACATGGGGTCTAATAGTCTGATATCCTGGCACCTGTGAACAATAGGCCAAACTCCAAATACACACAATGCTGTCTCCATGTCTAGTGGTCCAGACCTCAAATAGAGTACATTAACTTTATCTGGCAAACAATGGGACAAAACAGATTGCAACACAATGGAGGTGTCTATGCACATAGTCCAGTGCAGTGGCTGGAACCAAATAGTCTATCCTTTATTGTGGCTCAATGGGCTAAGATCCAGGAACTGGAACAGGGTCCATCCATGCTTATGTCGATAAAGCCATTAGCTGAGAGAATGGAAATTTCAATTAATTTATAACTAAAATAATTAATTTCTTTTACACATAAAATAAGTCTAACCTCTTCAACCAATTTCAGTTTATTTTTATGTTATTTTTTTATTTTTATATTTTATTTTTACAGTAACTGTATATGTTTCTGTAGTTCATTTTTTGGATAAGCCACAAAATTGGAGGTACAACTAATTATTACATTTTGTAAAATATTATATTTGTAAAGTTCATGCATATTTCACGATACTACACAAAATTATAAAATGTTTAAAAGCAGAGACTATTAAAACAGTATACAGTGTAAAATAAATACAAATTAACACTTTTTCTCAGCTTTCAAACTGTCTGTTTTATCCTCAAGCAGAGCTGCGTATCAGGGTCTTCCTGTGTACTATACTAAAAATAAAGCATTATCAGTCTAGGTTCTGCTTCAGACACAGAATGCTCAATATATGGGTTGGGGCTTTGTTGGCTCATGCACTGTCACTGGACGGGCTTATGGTGCAGTTGCAAAGATCTAAAAATAAGGCTGCTACCTTTCTGGCAGCAGTAGGAGCGGAGCTTGTGATGTCATGAGGCAGGGGCAGTGACATCAGCTCAGCCTGCTTCAGCGTTCCATGATAGTCCAGGACACAAACAGAGCAGGTCCCTACCCCCTAGACACACATAGGAGGACATAAGCAGCTCTGCTTTAGGGGCACATGACAGTTTAAAAGCTAAGCATAATGCTAACTTTATTTGTTTAAAACGACATACTGTGTTAATACCCTATGCCCAGCAAACAAACATATGCGCTTTACTTGTACTGTAAATGCACTACACTGGTCCTCCTCCATCTCGATTGATGCCTTCAAATTCTAGGTGACAATTCTGCAAGAGATGATTTACTAAACAGTGTACAGGTAATACTCTGAAAGTCATAATAACATGTATGTGGCTCCATCTGACAAAGAAATGTACTTAGGTTTTGTGTAGTCATAGGCCTGCTCAGACATGAGTCCATGTACTCATAGTTTTGATACTTTGCATCATTTTCTCTTTCCTTCCGTGGCCATGTATTGTTGATGGCATGGTTCCCTTTCAAAATTGCCACCTTAGGCCTGTGCCTAGTTAGCCTTGACATAAATACATATGCTCTACATCACTTGTACTAGGCAACAGAACGTTGTCAGAACAATATATATTTGTTTATTATCAAATTGTGATTAAATGCCTTCTATAATAACGAGAATACACAGGGTATCTTGAAAGCGATCAAAAGATTATATTATTCAGGTTATTACAGGATTTTATAGCTCTTGGAGAGTACCATTTCTGCTTTTTCAGAAAACATTGGCAACATAAGGATCTTTACAGATTGAGGAAACTAACTCAGTCATATGTAAATAGTCTTAACCTTTGACAAGAAGCACTGATAGCTGTAAAGATAGCAAGTATAATCTCTGCTCTGCATATATCAAAAAATGATTGTTACTTTACCCATTGTCAACATAAAACAAAAGTATATTTACACTCACTATAATGCTGTCTCTTATATACTCACTAGCGAATCGCCCGTCAAAAAATGACGGCAATAGAATTGTAAGGCAGGTAATGCTGTTTGGTGGAGATGCGCAGTGAATGGGTGTTGTGTTTATTTTTCTTTTTTTGTGTCTATTTGTTTTGTATGGTAATGAAATAATTAATACATTAATAAATTAATATACTGTACCTATTTGGAAGTAATATATGCAGGGATTTTTGTGTGTGTAAACTCTGGAATTTGGACTTAAATTGAGGTGTAACTTCACTTACAGAGGTCCTGCGTGCCCCCCCTTGCTGTGTGTAAGCTTTTTATGTATTTGTTGTGTGCATTTATTGTGTTTTTAATGTTTTCATGTGCGCAAGGTTCGGGCGTTAAGGACTTATTTTTGCGAGCTCGTAATTTTTGGATGGTAAGTCCGTAAATGTTCCAGTGTAAATCCCGCCTGCGGCTCATTGTAGACGATGTGGAAACTACGCGAGCCCGCAGCGTTAGCAACAACCTGCATGCTCACAGCTATATATGTGATCTGAATTTACCAAAAGGCTAACAAAAGGCAGCAGAAAAAACTAAGCTTTCATCCCTCTCCTCTCTTCTAAATTGTGTTTGTCTCCTAACTCATCTCTCCCCATCCCCTTATTTACTACCTTCTGTCTCTCTGTCCTCCTTGACTCCATTGCTGTATTAACTTTTCTATTTTTCCAGTTTCCTCCTTCTATCATATTGTTTGTTTCCCCTTCTGTCTCTCTCATTCGCCATCTCCCAGAAGGGTGATCTGACCACCAATATATATTTTTGGCTTTTTTAATCCTACAGTTACCTACATCGTATACAGAAAGTTGGATGGGCCAAAATTATTTTGCACCCGTGGCCTCTATTCCATCGCTCCACCACTGCACCATTCCCTCTTTTGTCCCATTTTTCTCCATACACTGGACAAGGCAAGTGATTTATCTGTGCATGAACCTTCTGCACTGTGGTATACTGCTGGGCAATGTCCTCTTCATAAAATAAGATCGGGTTACCAGACCATTACATCAATCTCCGGAGGAATCTGTATATGGACCAAGAACCCACAGTCGGAATTGAATGACCAAATGGCTCAAGATCAGAAAAGGAGGGCAACCAGGTTGTATATTTTCACCTTGCTTATTCAAATTCTAAGTTTAGTACATTATGCGTAAGGCCAGAAAGGAATCTGGAATCAATATTGCTGGAAGAAATATTACCAACCTCAGATACACGGATGAGACTACACTGATGGCTGAAAGTGAGGAGAAACTAAAGGACTTATTGATGAGGGAAAAAGAAGAGAGTGCAAAAGTCTTTTGCTCAATATTAAAAAAGACGAAGATCATAGCAAACAGCAATCTCACTTCCTGGAAAATAGATAGGGAAGAAGTGGAGGCAGTGGCAGATTTTATTTTCCTGGGCTCTGATCTCTTCAGATGGTGACTGCAACCATGGAATTAAGAGATGTTTGCGTCTGGGGAGGAAAGCTATGGCAAGTCTAGATAATCTATTAAATGGTAATGATATATAACAAAGGTCCGCATAGTTTGAACTATAGTATTCCCAGTAGTAACATACGGATGTGAGAGCTGGACCATAAAGAAGGCTGAGCACCCTAGAATTGATGCCTTTAAATTGTGATGTTGGCGAAAACTACCTAGTGTCCCTAGATCAAATAAATCAGTACTAAAGGAAATCAAGACAAACTGTTCACTGGAAAGTATGATCATAAGGCTGAAGCTCAAATATTGTGGCCATATGATGAGAAGACAGGATTCCCTAGAGAAGACTCTGACGCTGGGAGAGATTGAAGGCACACATAGAAGGGGCGGCAGAGGTGGAGATGGATAGATGAGGTCACTTAAGTAATTAACATCAGCTTGAGGAAGTTCAGATGGGCAGTAGCTGACAGATGTGTGCGTGGAGTCCTGTCATAGGGTCACGGAGAGTCGGACACGAGTGACTGAATATACAACTAATTATATTGAAATTTAACCACATTATATTCAAAGGCTTTTACTAATATGATACTTTACTGTGATTATGCCTCATTTCAAAATGTGAATGCATTATAGTGTTACTTTAAATCTGTAATATCCTCACTTACATGAATTCTCAACATGGTAAGTATCTTAAAACAAATCAATTATGGAATTGTACTTAATAACTGATTACCAATAAAATCAGTATAAATTTGGTGCAGCTTTAAAAATATAAGGACAGTTCAGAGCTGCAGAAAATCACCCAAACCCTAGACACGTGATAAGACCAAATACTAAACTTCAAATTTAAGTTTAAAAAAATACATTGATTGTATTGTTAACCAGTTGTTAAAAGCACATCGATTAAATGTCTCATAGCTCAAAATTGGTTCAGATGTTTAACTGCTCTTGGGGGCTTGATTCCTGTGAGCCAAATTAGATCATCAGACTAAAAAAAGGTTGTGCTGAATGCCCCTTTAAATAAACTGATTAAACTCTATAGTGGCCCTTTAAAATATATACAACTACCTCGTCACCAATGCGCCTTATCATAACTCTGACTCCACTAACTACTCAGTTCCTCTCTAAACATATTTGTATCTTCTTATAATATACACAGGAATGCAGGAACAACAACGTGGTATTTCCCAGGACTGATTTAATTTTTGGAAAAAAATAGATAACACAACCTGTTTATTTCATGCTCTTTAAGAATAACCTCCCCTTCTGGATCTTTACCTTGTCATGGTGAAGGGGCATGTGTACCTCAATCAAGCTGTGAACTATACCATGTATGGTCACCCAAGATGGGCAGGCCATAACAGAGAGGTCAGACAAATCACAATCCACTGGAGAAGGAAATAGCAACCCATTTCCAGTATATTTGCTGTATAAGCACATCCAGAAACACAGACAGATGTGCATGGTGTGCTGTGTCCATATGGTCACCGAGAGTTGGACATGACTAAATGACTGAACAACAAGAATAACCTAAAATAATACATTTTGGAGTGTCAGTCCCTTTAAAGAGCATGACAACTGGCTATACATTTCCATTTTTTCCATTGTACCATTCCTGCAGTATTCAGCATGTTTTGAAGTGAATTAATATGCAAATAAGCAGCTTCTGAATATTAATTAACTGATTCAATGTGCTATTTATTATCATAACCTCTTTGTCGGTTTCTCCGGTAGTTAAAACAATGTAGGTAGCTAATTGAGCCACACATCAGCATATGAGAGCTGCACAAATAATGCTGGATACCTCAGGAATAGTTTACTTTAGAGAAAAACAGATAGTATAATATACATGGTCTTAAAACCAACTTGTTATGACATAATTCCCTTTTAGGTGCTTTCCTGTTTTATGCTACCACACATGCATGTGCATCTGTTATGTGCATGCACGCTGCACTGCCCTGTGCTGATGAAGCTATCTGCTTGTGGCCAGTAAGTGGTTAGGGGTTTTCGGGTTAGGTTTACAGGGTTTGGGGGTTAGGGTCAGGAAGGGGTGTATGGGGTTAGGGACTTAGTTTTAGGGGGTTAGACCTAAGAGGTTAGGGTTAGGGCCACCAAGGGATGACGGGGGTTAGGATTATGGTTAGGCCCGGTAACTGGTGTACGGGGTCAGGGTTAGGGTGGCAAGGGGTATAGGGGGTTAGGGGCTTAGGGAGTACATTGGGACGCAAGCGCACCCGGCAACAGGAGGCTTCCAGTGTGTGGTAGCATAAAACAGGAAAGGTCCACCTTTTAAGTACCATTGTAGTGTTTTGATGATTATTTGGTCCTTGTTTGTTGTTATGTGCGTGCCTAAATTACATCTTATGTTTATGAAGATACATAACAGTGTGCCTATGTGTGTGTGATGGCTGAGCACATGAGGGAGCTGTGACATGGTCACCTCCCCTTCTGCTGCTTGTGCAACTCCCCTTATAACTAAGGCAGCCATCATTGGACAGCAGAGCCAGTGTGTGTGCAGGGAACAGGAAATACACAGAGTGCTAGAGAGGGGAAGGCAGTGAGTGCTACAGATAGAATAATATCACAAGCCTGAGCTGCAGGGGAACTCAATGTGAGTGCAAGAGATGGACAGGAACAGGAGGCTGCTGCTGGAAGTGAGTAGCTGCACAGGGGACACAGCTCTTATATTCACATTACCAGTTTAGATCTCATTGCATTGATATAGCTCTTTCTCTCTAACTCCTATTGTGTGTCTGCTTTTAGGATAAACACTATAATGATAAGGGGCCAGTGCACTTATGTAATTATTATGATGCTTATTTGCTTCTACATTAGGTTTCCAAAACTATCTGCTTTTGCACCTACTGTCTCAGTACAGATCTTATTGCAAAAGTATTTCTAAGGCAGGACTAGTTTCTGCATTTCCATTTCTCAGTTGCAAATACAGAACTCTCCTACAAAAGGTTAATATGCAAATAACAGGTGGTGTGCCCTTTATTTGGAGAGTATTTAGTGCATTATATAGTATTGTGGAGACTTGAAGCATTTCTTCTTGTCTTGTGACTTCTCAAGCCTGTCATGTGACTTGCAGGAGCTGCAAGGAGGAGAAATCTTGTGAAAGGCCAGATATACTGGGTATAAACGGTTACTTAAGCATATTAATTAATAGACTGGGGTTGTAGTTGTTTTAAATCCATGGTGTGGGAGCCTTGCTCTGCAGATTTCTATTCTACAACGCTATATTATGTGATATGTGTTTGATTAATAAAAAAAGGACATAGTAGTCCCATATTTATATTGCAATCTGGAAAAATGTTTAATTATTGCAAAAGTTGTTTTTTATTAGTGGTATATTGTGTTACTGGATTTTACTAGGAATATACTGTACCTATGTATCCTCCTGGATTGCTGGAGTAGGAGCTTGTGTACTTCAATGAAGCTGTGAGCTATACCATGCAGGGTCACCCAAGATGGGCAGGTCATAGCAAAGAAGTCAGACAAATCAAGGCCCACTGGAGAAAGAACTGGCCACCCAGTCCTTTATCTTTGCCAGGAAAACATTATGGATAAGCACAGACAAATGCACCTGTTATGCTTCGTCCATATGGTCACTGAGTCGGACACGACTGAAGCGCCGAACAAAAAAAATATATTTACTTTCATGATTACACAGACAGTGGCGTGCATTGTTTCAAATTAACTTGTCATTGTCCTTCTTCAAGTAGCATGTTGCAGAATGTTGCCTCTGATTGGTTACTATGAGACCTTGCACTCTGTACACATGTGTCTTCATGAGCTATGGAGGGAAGAAACCTATTAGGAATTATTTGTAAGATTTTAGGCAGAAAAAAAACAGAACATTTCTTGATAAAATAAAGTACACAAAAGTAAAGCGATGCATATTTATATTATATTGCTAGTGAAATCCAGAAACCTTTAATGTCCCTTGTTAAATTAATTTACTTTTATGTGAAAAAAATTTGGTAATCTATGAGACCTGTCCTTTTAAATGCATGGTAAAAGTTTTGGACCACAGCGACACTTTTTAAAAAAGCTCATAGTGAGTCCCAGATTCATTTTGTTTCTGAATTTTGTATAGGGTAGCTTGAAAGCGATCAAATGATGATATTATGCAGGTTATTATAGGAATGTCTGCTTCTTCATTGTCAACATAAAGATCTTTATAGATTCAGGAAACTAACTCAGTCATATGAAAATAGTCTTAACCTTTGACAAGAAGCACTGATAGCTGTAAAGATAGCAAGTATAATCTGCATTTATCAAAACATTTTTGTTATTCTACCCATTGTCACCATAAAACAAAAGTTTTACACTCCCTATAATGCTGTTTAAACTATGGAAAGCACCAAAGTCTCTTATATACTCATCTGAATTTACCAAAAGGCAGCAGAAAACAATCTAAGCTTTCATCTCTCTCTTCTAAATTGTTTGTCTCCTAACTCATCTCTCCCCATCCCCTTATTTACTACCTTCTGTCTCTCTGTCCTCCTTAACTCCATTGCTGTATTAACTTTTCTGATCTGACCACCAATAGATATTTTTGACTTTTTTCCTCCTACAGTTACCTACCTTGTACACAGAAAGTTGCAATGGATGAGCCCAAATTATTTTGCATTAATTAGATGAATTTTGTTTCAATTCACTAGTAGAATAAGGCTTTATTATTAACTAGGAACTTGCCCATCACAAATGACGGGCGTTAAATTATAAGCCTGGCAATGCTGTTTGCCACACAATGCGTGTTAGTGTGTTTGGTTGTGTTTGTGCCTTGGTTTAAGTGTTACTGCTTAGGGCTTGATTTTACGTCCTTCAGGGTAGTTTTACATCCTTCGGGCTAGTTTTCCGTCCTTTGGCCTCGTTTTCGTTGTGTTGCATTTTTTCGGCAGCCATTTTTTTCCTCGCTTAGGTGATTTGCGATCGGGAAAAAGCAACAAATTTCCCTCAAATTAACTTGCAACCTCACTTGCAGGCTTCCTGGCACTCCCTCTGTGCTGTGTGTAAGTGAATTTGAGGCATATTTGTTGTTGTTTTCTTTTAGTTGTTGGTGTTTTCAGTTCCATGGTTCGGCCGTTAAAGTCGGATTTTTGCGAAGCCCACAGTGTTTGTGCGGGTTTTGGTCCTAAGTCCTATGGGTCGTAAGTCCCACGTGATCGATGGCTTGCCTCGCTTTGCAAGGCTCGCAGTTGCGACCCTATGGGCTGCAAGTGCATGACCAACATCATAAGCGTTCCGGACAGCCCCGCAGATCCACAACTATATATATATATGATTAACTGTTTCACCTATTTTTCATGTAAAGAAAAAAGCAAAGCAACATTTGTGATGTTTAAAACATGATTTGAATGCTTTTTAGACTATTTTGGACTTCTGGAGCCTGTTTAAGGTTAAGCTAGCCTGCAATACAGTGTTCTTGCCCCCTTTGCTCATCTCAGCACATGTGCTGCTGCTGCTGCTGCTCAAAAGATTCCCCTTTGTCAGATTTTCCACAAATAAAAAATATAAACTTGAGGGTTTATTCTGTCTGTATCACTTTAAATAAGAAAAGCATGTTAAAATAGACTAGTGACTTAAAGAAGAATAAGTTTCTTCACAGATATTCTAAACTCACCCTAAAGCTATGCCACAGGGAGCCCAAATCTTAATGCTTGCACTGCCACCTGACCTTTTCTTTTCCCATGAGCAGGAGTATATTTAGGTTTTATGCTGCTCTAGGCCTATTCAGATTTGTGAGCACCCGCACGCACCCCCTATAATATTCTTCCTGTCCCTAACCTACATTTACCACAGTCACATGTTATACATGTGTATGTGTGCTCATTAATATGTAAGTATGCCAGCTACACTTACTGCACATGGACATTTTGTGCATGGGCCACAACACTGCATCAGTGACTGGGGCAGACTCATTGGCCTATGCAGCACCACATCGATAACCGTGAATCTCTTCCTTCCTGTTCATATATTCTATCTCAGGATAGCTCTTCGCCACGACCAAGTGACTGGCTATGAACAAAATCTTTTACAAAATCTCAAAAGTATTTTTTTTTGCTTCCTCTGTTCCTTGGTACACGTGTTGTGCAAAGAAAATAGATGAACATTCAAACTGTACACTTGTTCCTCTATTTTAAAGAGTCCCTTTTAACAATGCTATCTAGTGAGGAATGCTAAATTTCTCAACTTAATTAACAATTTTTTTTTCAACAATAGAGAAGTACCATATATACTCGAGTATAAGCAGAGGCACCTATTTTACCACAAAATACTTGGAAAAATTAATGACTCGAGTATAAGCCGAGGGTGGGAAATGTGCTGCCCCCTGTGTCCCTCTTGTGCCCTCTGTGTCCCTCTCTTGTGTGCCCTTTTCTTGTGTCCCCCCTCTCCCTTCCCTGTGTCTCTTCACCCCTCTCCCTTCCCTGTGTCTCTTCACCCCTCTCCCTTCCCTGTGTCTCTTCACCCCTCTCCCTTCCCTGTGTCTCTTCACCCCTCTCCCTTCCCTGTGTCTCTTCACCCCTCTCCCTTCCCTGTGTCTCTTCACCCCTCTCCCTTCCCTGTGTCTCTTCACCCCTCTCCCTTCCCTGTGTCTCTTCACCCCTCTCCCTTCCCTGTGTCTCTTCACCCCTCTCCCTTCCCTGTGTCTCTTCACCCCTCTCCCTTCCCTGTGTCTCTTCACCCCTCTCCCTTCCCTGTGTCTCTTCCACCCCTCTCCCTTCCCTGTGTCTCTTCCACCCCTCTCCCTTCCCTGTGTCTCTTCCACCCCTCTCCCTTCCCTGTGTCTCTTCCACCCCTCTCCCTTCCCTGTGTCTCTTCCACCCCTCTCCCTTCCCTGTGTCTCTTCCACCCCTCTCCCTTCCCTGTGTCTCTTCCACCCCTCTCCCTTCCCTGTGTCTCTTCCCCCCTCATCCTCCCTTCACTGTGTCTCTTCCCCCCTCATCCTCCCGCCTCATCCTCCCGCCTCATCAACCCCCCTCCTCCTCATCCTCAACCCCCCTCCTCCTCATCCTCAACCCCCCTCCTCACTTTACCCCTCTAAATACCTCCCCCTCTCCCTTTCCCCTCACTTACCTGCATCTGAAGCTTCTGCTCCGGCCTCCGCTCCCGACCAATGCTAATGAAGTGGCGCGCATGTGATGTCACATCATTAGCATATACTGGGTGGGAGGGGGGAGGGAAAGAGACATGGAGGGGTTAGATAGACATGGGGGGGTTAGATGAGAGTGACTCGAGTATAAGCTGAGGGGACCCTTTTTAGCCTTAAAAAAAAAAGGGCTGAAAAAATCTGCTTATACTCGAGTATATACGGTAGGTAAGTGACTAACACTTCCACCAGAAGTCTTAGGGGGGGGGGGGGTATCAAAATGAGCATAATGCAGAAAAGTGGGTGGCGAATAGAAAATATGTTTGTACATGACTTGCAGATTGTTCCCTGCTACCAATGTGGCTTTCTCAATTTGGCACTTCCCCCTGGGCGGGTCCACTCATGCCACAATATTTTCTTCAGGAGTAGGAGAGATCCAAAGCCTATACATCCAGGGGTGTCTGTGGAAATATGAATTGTTTATATGTGTAGTAAACGTTTTTTGTTGTTGCTATTAAGTGCTACTTGACTATTCTTTAGAGACTTCTTCATAAGACTACTAAAGTAGTCTGTTTTAACGTAGATATAATGGGCAGGTCAGATGGGCCTCCTCGGTTAGCTGTCATTAAATATCTGTTTCATCTCCCAATTACAAAAGAAGGTACCTTAAATTGTGGTCTGCAAGCTTCACTTTCGGTAGTGCAGACAAAAAAATCATTAGATGGTCCCACAAGACCCTCTTTAAAAGGCCACTGAAGTCACACATACTAATTTGCTGCTTTCATGTGCTAAATAGTAACCCAGTGGTTTTGCAAACATATAAACAAACACAACTCTTAGGTCTGTTAGCAGATGTTGTTAATCATGTGACACAGAGCGTGAAGGCGTGTAGCCAAAGATTTATAGTGTTTCCCTGAACTTCAGGAATGCAGCAGGAAATGTTAACCCCCAACTGTCATTTTTAGCTGATTCCAGCAGTCCTTTCTCTGCTCAGATGAATTTGTGAATGGTTAACTCTATTTTTGCACGAAGCTGTTACTGTGACTGTCTGGGGGCATGTCAGAGTCTCATGTAAACAAAGATTTCATTTATAAATTTCTCTGTGAAAAATGCAGGTATTTAAAAAATTCAGAAAGCATTTCAACATGCTTTTAAGAGATATACACGATAACAAAGATTACATCTTTTTTTTTTCTCAACTTTTTTCCCATCAGGATCACTATGTATCATACTCGCTATTTTTTGGAAGTCTCGCTAAACAGCACGCTAAGCTAAGGGAGTTTCTCTTATCGAGCACTTGCAGAACATTGACATGATGTTATTTATTATTTTTTTTTTACGTGCAACTGTGTGATTGCACGGTTATGCAGTTTTTACGCAATTTTTTTTTTTTCATGTAATCAGTTGGTTGCAGTGTCTATTTGATTTGTTATTCAAGTGTACGTGTTTAATAACTGCACTTGCAGGTTGGGTATTTTAAGCATAAAAATTACACAAAGAAAGTCCTCCTCTCCTAAGACCTTTGGAATTGAAAAGATCATTCCCAGTTGGATAAATAAAAATGATCAGCGACACTTAAGTGTTAGACTTATTATTTGTTTTAGCCCAACTCTGCATGCTCTTCATACTTTTCTCCACTAGAAGTGAAGCAGAAACTGGATTCAGATAAGATCTGTATTCACTTCTGTTGTAAATTTCCTCACCAGCTTGCACCCTTGATAATAGGGATCAATAGAAAACTAATTTTCCATAGGATAAATCTATATCTCCAGCTACAGGCAGACTAGCAGTCTAAGATAGAATCCTCCACGTGTTGTGGAAAAACCATACTCCCAGACCAACTTCTCACTCCGAAACTCAGGCATGACACAAAGACAGAGTCTTCTTTATTTCTCTTGGTGAGATTTTATTAGAAAGGAAATGTGAATTAGTGACAATTACACCCGAAATGGCTGTCACTAATTCACTTACCGGATTGCAACTAACAGAAAATCAGCATATATAACTTTTTATATCCGTTTACATAAGAATGAACTAATCCATATTTTTTCCCTATATACCAACATGGCATTTCCCACCAACAACCAGTCACATTTTATCACATATATAGTTGTGAGCGTACGGGCCGTTGCTCACGCTTGCGGGTCCGCAAGCGTGAGCAACGGCCCGTATGCTCACAAAGCAACTATGAGGTCCGCGACTGTCCTGTACTCTCAGTGACCCTGGCGGCCAGTGAGTGCTTTGCCCTAACTCTGTGTGTAGACATGAAGCTCTTCTGACGTCAATGTAATTGACATTAGAACAGAGCTCTAGGAAACGCCACTTGAGTCCACTGCGCATGCGTAGGACACTGACTCAGAGCTGTCAAACTCTGCGCATGACCGTTTGCGCTGGGAAGCTCTGTGCATGCGTTCTGTTGGTTGGCTGTTTAGTGGGATACAGGAAGATGGCTGCGGCCGCTGGCACAGAGGAGGAAGAGGCCAACAAGAGGAGTAGGGCCCACGGCATGCTCAAACTATACTATGGGATCACAGAGGAAGGGAAAGCCGGCAATAGGCACCTAGAGCCCACAGATATAGATGGGGTGCACTTCAACCCAGAGCTTTACCTAACCAAGGTGACGTCAAACAGCACAGTGACGTCATGCACTCACACACCATGCAAATACATATATACACTGTGACGTATCTCAGCATGGTCTATCACATCAGGCCTGTGCATTATGTGGCAGGGATATGAGGCTTACCCACTATAGCTCTAATACTCCATAAAAACAATGATATACATAGAATGTAATGTAACACTGTGATGTCAGACGTGCACTGTAACACTGAGGTCAGAAAAGACCATGATGTAAGACTTTCGCCACTCTATCTATCCACACACACATATATACATATACTCTATCTATCGATCTATCTACACACATATAATCGATCTATCTATCCATCCTGGAAGCCTGGCTGGATCCTACATAGTTTTCCTAAGTATCACATCACATATATCACATATATAGTTGTGAGCGTACGGGCCGTTGCTCATGCTTGCGGGTCCGAAGCGTGAGCAACGGCCCGTATGCTCACAAAGCAACTATGAGGCCCGCGAAAGCGAGGGCCTCAGTTGCTGGCATGGAGCCGCGGCCCTCGCGTCTCCTGTAGGACACTGCTGCTGTCATGATGGCCAGTGCTGTGGTGGGACTATGCCTGGAGGAGGCTGTGCGAGCCGCGGCCCTTGCGTAGCGAGGGCCGAGGGCTCGCACAGCGAGCCCGCAAGCGTGAGCAATGGCCCGTATGCTCACAAAGCAACTGAGGCCCTCGCGAAGTTAGCCGCGGCCCTCGCTACGCGAGGGCCGTAGTACACACAAAACAGAATTAGTTACCTTGCAATTCCATTGCCGTCATTTTTTGACGGGCAATTCGCTAGTTTACATATAATATCCAATAGGTAATCTGCGTGTGCAGATCATGCAGTTAGTACACGGCCCTAGATGCGCACAACACATTTGACAGATGTGACGTCATGATCATCCTTGAATCATGGCTTTGTATATGAAAGAGAAAACATATTTGCTTTGTCTAAAAACTTGTGTACGGTCTTTGAATGAAACCGCTATGTCATGGGTCAGATGTATTTAACTAGTTCATACCTAATATCTTGCAATGGAGAATTACTGGTTTACAGCCAGATATTACACTTGACTTGAAAGAGTGCTAAGTTGTATGTGTGTGTATGTGTGTGTGTATATATATATATATATATATATATATATATATATATATATATATATATAAAATAAAATTAAGGATATTTGTATAATTTTCCGCAATACACAACACAACGGAATTAATTTAAATGGAGATTTTATGTAAAAATGTGTTATCTTCCTGCCTTACCTGATATATGGTAATGCTATTAGTTTGTTACATACTTGTGAAGCATGTGAAGATTTTATGAAACCGTATTTCTTTTAAAGTGATCTAGTGTGTGTGTCTATATATTATGACAAGTTATCAGTCTCCATTGGGTTTGTGCCCTTGTTTCGGAGACTTTGATGGAGGAACACAATTACAGGGGGCTTTAATGATTTTCCAAATTTTACTATGATATATTAATTTGTGTTACAAAACAATACATCAAAACCAATGAAAGAAAACCGGCCTAGCACTACCTTTACTGATAGATGGTTCCCTAACTATCTGCTCTTATCCAGCTAAACCTGGGTGGAGAAAAAAAACAGTAAAATAGTTGGTTCACAATTACATAGCTGCTGGGAAAAACAGAGGTAAAACCCTAAGAGAATTATATATTGAACTCTATAACTTACGGAGAATAAATAAGATATTGCCAAGTATGGATAGTGGAATACAGATAAGGAGTGAAGTTCAATATATTATGACTAGAAACAGAGATTTAGAAATTCCTAATAGCTATGGAAACACTTTAAAAAAATGGCAAAATGTCAGATTTGGGATTGTTAAACTAAAGATAACAAATAAAGAAAACCAAACATATTTTAAGATTGGATCTCTACTAATTATTATCTTAGTAGCTTGACAAATGTTTATTCTGAATGTGTATATATTTTTTTGTTGTTGTTTTGTCTTTTTAAATGAATAAAAAAATAAAATACTGGCCGGTATCCTTTTAGAAGTCCAAGTTTCCACTCTTCTGAAAAAAAAAAAAAAACATTGCCTTCAAGTTTCTGTATCCCAGTCTGTGTCTTTCATTCGCTTCAGACACCAGTATGTACTCTTGTCCCAACACCGACAAGCAGCACATGCATCTTCTCTTCTAACTTTTAGATTTCTTTCTAGCTCTAATAAACTGCATACTCCTGTGTGTTTGCAGAAGACAAACCGTCCTTTTCACAGGCTGTGGGCCCAAACACAGCCTATCACATTGCCAGCTATAGTGCAAAACTCTTAACCGGAAAATATCATCTACAAAATGAGGTATATAGGAATATCAAGACTTTATTTCACTTTTGCAGCTGCAATGCTTGGTGCTAATTTGGCAAAGTACTACGGTACTTTATAAAACAGTTGTACATTACTGCCTCATAATTTTACAAATTAATGGAATTTAAGACTGCCTGGCATAAATTGACTCAAACTACCCACACTAGATTGCCCTTTTATTTGTATCTGCAGTGAAATCTATTTTTCTGTTAAAAAAAAAATATACACATTAATTAGGCAGCAGTCACCATTAAGCAATTTTAGGGGTGGGGGTGGGGGCGGATCCGCATTTATTTACAACAGATTTAATTTAATTAACACATTTCATTTTTATAACCATGCATATTACATATTTCATTCAAATATACATTGATACAATTCTTTTTCACACACTGATACTTTCTTTAATAACATTGTAATTTGTTATAATTAAATTGAAACAGGCACTGTTTAACTTTTAACAAACACATTATTAATATGTAACACATTTTCAAAAAATGAAATCTACTTGCTTTGTTTTTTAAGCTTCAAAAGGCCCCATGGTGGAAAAAACAGTATCTGCCAACAGTTATTTAGAAAAGTCAACTTTTAACAAATAAAACTAACCCAATAGCTAAAAATGATTGAAAAAGATGCACCAAAAGTTAGTGAATAAAATCATAAAAAGAAACTGAGCTTGCAGACACTCCCTAATTCAATTTGCAGATTTTGTTTTCATTAAAAACCTCTATGTGTTTAAGAGAATATTTTTATATAATTCCACCCTTTCAATTTTGCTATTCTTGGTAACCAGCGATACATACTTTGCTCTTTTTAACAAAATCAAGTTATTTATGCAAATAATGTGTTATATGTATGGAGTTATCTCTGTTTTTTTATAGAGACCTTAAAGGACCTTCAAAGTAGTTGGCTTATATATGTAAGCATGTATGTTGATATCAGTTGCTTTGAAAATTTAAAAGATGTTTTATATTTTCTTTCAACTTTAAATAATACATTGCTTGTATTATAGACTGGCTGTACAATTTCATATTACAACAAGAATAAGTTTGTTGTTTCTTTGTTTAAAAATATTTTATTATAATGAAATTGAGAATTTTTATTGGCAAAAACTGCATTAAATTTAGCTAAGGTTGCAGCACAGGATGGGGAACTTAAGGTTGGAAAAATGCAGGAAATTAGGAAGTTAAGGTCATGCGCAACCTTAACATCCTTCCTCGTGCAAAGGTTTTCTGATGACATTATTAATGACGTTAAGTACATACAAATGACATCAGCTATGACCTCACTCATGACATTACATATTATATAAAAAACATCATGCTAGACCCTCCTGTGATGTCAGTAATGCATGTATAATTTTACACTTACTTGAATTGTTAACTTTTGAAGGTTTTAACATTTTCAACTGAAGATAATTATTTAAATGTATACGGCTATAAATATTTTTTTTGTTCTAGTCATCCTAGGTTAAAGTTGTATGTTTAGGTATCTGGTTTTCTAAAACCCATTCAGTAAAGTTGCATTTTTATTTCATTCTTCCACACTGCTTAATTTTACAGCTAATAACTTTTAATCAAAGAATCAAACATACCGTATTTGATGTTGGGTTGATGTTGAGGGGGGGGGGGGGGGGCGAGGAGGGGGTTGAGGATGGGGAGGGTTGAGGATGAGGATGGGGAGGGTTGAGGATGAGGATGGGGAGGGTTGAGGATGAGGATGGGGAGGGTTGAGGGTTGAGGGGGGAGGATGAGGATGGGGGGTTGAGGAGGGAGGTTGAGGAGGGGGGTTGAGGAGGGAGTTTGAGGTTGAGGATCGGGGGGTTGAGGTTGAGGATCGGGGGGTTGAGGAGGGGGGTTGAGGTTGAGGATCGGGGGGTTGAGGATGAGTAGTTGGGTTGAGAATGAGGAGGGTGATAAGGGAGGGTGGAAGAGACACAGGGAAGGGAGAGGGGAGAAGAGACACGGAAGAGAGAGGGGGGACACAGGGGGCAGCCCATTTCCCACCCTCGGCTTATACTCGAGTAACTCATTTTACCCAGTATTTTGTGGTAAAATAGGTGCCTCGGCTTAAACTCGGGACGGCTTATACTCGAGTATATGTAAAGGTGTGTTTCAGTAAGGACATTTATAGACTATTGTCCTGCAGTTAGCGATACACTGTACTTTTATGCTTATTTTATCTTGTACCTCGTATGGCTTTTTGGAAAATATGTATGTGCTTGGTGGTGTTTTTTCTGGCTTTAGGGTCCTGTAGCCTCATTTTCGTTTTTTTCGGCGGCCATTTTTTCTCTCGATTAGGGGAGTTTCGTGTGTCTAAACTCTGTAATTTGGACTTAAATTGAGGTGCAAGTTCACTTACAGAAGTCCTGGGTGCCCCCCCCCCTTGCGGTGTGTAAGCTTTTTATGTGTTTTTTTTTTTTGTATGTATTTATTGTGTTTTTAATGTTTTCAGGTGTGCACGGTTCGGTCGTTAAGGTCGTCCCGCTTCTGTGGGTGTTTGTAACCGCTTGTGAGGCGACGTAGAGCCTCCTCCTCAGCAAATGCGGCCCCTCGCAATGAGCCTTTGGCTCATAGCAGCCGACGTTGGAGCCTCCACCTTCCGCAAATGCGGCTCCTCTCTTCGCAAGGGTCCGCATTTGCGGCCAGAACTGCGTGTCTCGCTTTGCGTGACGACGTTTCGTAGTTTAACAACTATTATATGTGATTTAGCAGGCTGTAGCTGTCTCATTTAGGTTTCACACTGTGTAAATATAACTTGTGTTGTGTCTAGTGAGCTTTGAGGAGACAGTTGTGAATTGCTGCTCTTTAGTTAGAAGGTTAGCAGCATGTTGTTGTTTATTATATATATTTTTTTCAAATATGTTTTATTGGATACAACTGACGATTCTTTCAGCTTTTTATCCTTGGCTGCGGCTAATTTTATGAGCTGAGCATCACATAAAATAGTTGTCAAATTGTGATTCGTCGTCATGCTTGCGAGCCTTGCGTAGCACAGAAATCTTCCGAGCTCGAATCACTTAGCTGATGAACGCCATAGGCACTAATCGCCTGTGAGCCTCGCAAAGCGAGTTATTGAAACATGCAGGACTTAGGCAGAAATGAGCAACAAAGGCGCTCTTGCTAGCCTTGCGAACAGTTGAGACATTGAAGCACGCGAGACTTTCTCCAAGCAGTTAGGAAACGCCGGATGGCCTTAGGCTGCAAGCAGTTAAGGGACGCAGGACTTAAAGAAAAAAAATTACGAAGGTCGGAAAAATACGAAGTTAGCGGCCGAACCGTGCAAACCAAAAAATACAAAAGTAAAAAAAAAACTCGCACACAGCACGGGAGGACAGCCAGGACATCTGTGAGTGAGGTTGCACGCAAATTTAAGCCGAATTTGCAGAGTTTCGGCACTCAAAAATCCGCTAAGTGAGAAAAAAATGGGTGGAAAAAATTAAAACGAGGCTACACGACCCCTAACGTCGCAATACGAGGTCCAAAATATACTATTAGGAGGATGGAAAATGCTCGCAAGCCACGTAACACATAGACAATCGCCCCCATTTTACAACACTAACTTGCAACTAATAGCATTACGAATCTAAAATGGCGATTTACATGACTAAACAAACGGTTTCCCTCGCGCATCCTATTTATACTACACACTTGGCACATTGCTGACGGACAGCCGTAATTTTTTTTTCAAGCCCGTAATTCGGCAAACCATTTCGGCATGGGGAAAATTATTAATTCGCCAAGCATTTCACACCCGTAAATGCAAACCAGAGCACAGAAGAGGGAGAGGGTGGAAAGAGACACAGAGGAGGAAGATGAGGGGGAAAAAATCCCAGTGGAGGGAGATTGGGCAAAGGGACACAGGAGAGAGAGAGAGGTGGAAAGAGACACAGGGGTGAGAGAGTGGGGAGAGGCTTGCAATGAGCACCGAAGGCGCTCCTTGCGAGGCCCGACAGTTGCGGTTTGGCTCATCGTGAGGCCTGCAAGTTAGAGGGGGCAGAGCCTCACATTGTGTGGCAAACAGCATCGCCAGGCTTCAAATTTTATTGCTGTCATTTTTGACGAGCAAGTCGCTAGTATATATATATTTTCATTCCATAGTGTTGGGACAGACCCTTTAAATGTTGTGCTACACTACCTGAAAATACATTAACCAGAAGTATTTATTAAAATGTGCCCCATTCAATGTTTTTTGCTGCCCAGCTCCTTTACTTCCATAGACTATTTGTTGGTTTCCGTCTGTGTTGTATTAGCTGTATCTCACACTGGCTTGTAGCCCTGTATCAGCTGTTTAATATACTTGTTCTAGAATTGTGAGGGGGCCGGCTTGGACTGTGGGTTGCAGCGTGGTTTTTGGTAACTAAAATGTGAATATTTTTAAAGAACACTCATTTTTTTATTTGATATATATGACTAGTTTTTACAATTTCTGTCAGTATGAGCAATAGGCATTCGTCACTTTTTTTAAAGGACCACAGTGGTAAGAATCTTTCTTTTTTTTTTTTTTTTACCAGTTATCAAGTTTAGTTATTAAAATCTAAAAAGTAAAAAAAATAATAAGCACAGTCTGCATTTTTATGTTCATACCAAATTGTTCTTTACTGCATAGATTCATTTTCTTTTATCTACTAGCTCTGGCTGGTACTCTTTCAGGAGGATGTGTTCTTGCATTATTTCTGTTACTACTACTATTACTACTACTACTACTACTACTACTACTACTGAAAGCTCTGGCTAATTAACATTGTGTAGACAAACCTCCCATTTAATTAATGTCTCCTCCCATCTCAGGAATTTGATTCCCAGAAACCAAAATTGTAGATCCCACAGCAGCATAATTGCATATAAAAGTTTATCTATTGGCATACGTGTTGGTTTTTTTTTTTTTTTCGTTGTAAAAAACATTTTCCATGCCCATTCTTGTTCTTTAAAATAGGACATTTTAAATATTTGACCACAATGATCATTTTAATATATAAAAATGTTATACATTAATTCTAAGATGTCAGCGATTGTTTTGTTGGTCAATGAAATAAATGTTTTTTTTTTTTGTTTGTTTTTTATATGCAGCAGTCCTGAAAAAAATCCTTTTTTATTTATTTTTTTGATAGCAAAAGAGAATTCTGCACAACCTGGGGATCTGTGACTCTAATCTGACCTCTAGTGGAAATGACGGGTATTGTGCATGGAAGTGCTCAGGACTTTTTCAGAGATTCCTCATTGTGGAATGTTTACATTTTAAAGGACCTCTGCTCACGCATATAAAGGAACACTGTACTACATAGTTAGGCAGTATATAGAAGTTATATATAATTTCTAAATAGTTTCTGTTCTATTTTAATTGAAATGCTTATGTCTGAGGGGCTTCACTTTGGCATCACCACCTATCACTGTGATCCACCTATCCAAGCGAATGGAGGGAAGCAGCCAGTCAAATGTGGGCATGTGGCTTCAGGTACAGCTACCATTATTCAGCACATGCAAGATCATGCACAATCCTATATGACTATGCAACGTTTCTGTCGCTTGATCACGTTGCTGTTGTCAGGTGCTCTTGTTTTTATGGAAGCACTTCCCATTGTGACGCGTCGGTGACATCCCTTGGAGATCTTGTGCACGCTGGATCAAGACCGCTGCTGTATTGTACCTGTAGCCACATACCCACATAATTTGATTAGTTGCCTCCCTCTTGTGACGTGGGTGGGAGGATCATAGAGGGAGGTAATGCTGCAAAATGGCAGCCCCTTAGACACAAGCATTGAATTGTTTTTTTTTAGCAATTGTTACTAAGGCCATGCCATCATATGAGCATCTTAACTGCGCTTATATACAGTCTTATTTGCTCTCATTTGCCTAGAAAGACTGTGTGAATATGTAGCAAGCGGCTTGTGCCGCTGACTTTCCCAGTCATCAAAGGACGCCACCTAATGCCTGATGTACACGTTTCTCAACTGAACACTTCTGCAGTGGCTGAGGTCAGACTGTCTTTCTGGGCAAATGAGAGCACATCGCACTGTATATAAGCGCAGTTAAGTTGCTCATATGATGGCATGGCCTTAAGTAGAGGATAAATAGCGGGTCCTTCAATTGCAATATTACAAACTGAGAATAGGGCAATACCGCCATACAGTATTAGGGCAATATATGCTAAAGCTGTGCTGACTCCAATTTGCAGAGTGGAAAGAACTCTAGATATCCTTAGTACTATACAAGGTATAGAATCTGCCTATGAATTGATTAGATAAAGAGTCATATCCACTAAGGCATAACGGTGTGAGATTACTATATACTAAATCTGATAGAAGCATACAACGGTGTGCTAACTGCTAGTGACGGTCATATCAGTCTCTAGAGATTACCCTAAGCTCCATTGGGCATTTTTCCAATGTATATAGCTTAACCCTTCAAGAGCTCCAGCCGTCTGCTTTAGACAATATTTGTAAATATATATTGTAATCGTCTGTCTTTTGTAAGTGAGTTTGTGGTTATTATTTTGATTTTATTTATGACATAATAAAAGTTATGTTTTATGGTAAAGCTCATCCCAACTGTCTGCAATGAGAAACTGACCAGAATACAATCATATTTGTTTTGTCACTTTTCCTCCTATATGTGAGGTTTTGTACTTGCACGCACTTGCAGATATTTAGACATCTTGTATGTTACAAGGCATTTCTAGCTAGTCTCTAAAGGTGTACTTTGTTGTTTCTTTGTTTTGTATAATAAAGTACAGGAAATATATCCTTTCATATATTAAAGGGACGTAATGTTTTAACATTTTGTGTTTCTGCTTACTAAAAGAGGGAAGACACGTTGAATGCAGCGGGGATGTGAGCTGCTTTATATTAATGTGGCAGGCCTTTATGACAATTGCTCATTTAGGACTATTGACAATCTAGGGCCAGATGTGGCTCTTTGCTGCACTCCATGTAGCTCTGGGAACGTTTTGGCCCAGCATTGAGTGTTGGTGCCCTGCTTATAAAGTGTAATGAATGTTTGAAGTGTGCATTATAAATAGGCTGCGTGCGCAAGGTAAAGCCGTTGGGTTATTGTGTAAAGCAGCATTGTATAGTCATGTTATTAATGTGTTACGCGTCTCGTGAGCATTTTCCGGCTTTTGTAATAGTGTGTCTTGTAGGTCGTAATGTGATGTGTAAAGTGCTACACATTTTGCAGAGTATTGCGCGGTCCGGGGTCGTGTAGCCTCGTTTTAATTTTTTTTGCCGGCCATTTTTTTCCTCGCTTAGGTGATTTTTTCGTGTGGAGAAAATCGGCTAAATTGAGTTAAATTTGTGTTCCACCTCACTCCTGGCTGTTGCCCCATGCTGTCTGTGATGTTTTTGTAGTTTTTTGAGGTGTATTTAGTGTGTTTTTTCTGTTTTTTTATTTGCCCACGTCTCGTATTTTAACGTCTCGCCTCGCTTTGCGAGGCTCGCAGCGTTGAGCACCTTCGTCGCTCATCGGCTAAGTCCTACGCCTTCACGGCTCGCCTCGCTTCGTACGCACCTCGCAAAGGATGACACCGTCTCGCAGTTTGAAAACTATTATATGTGATACATATATGAGAGACATATTAATAATGAGTATTACAGTATAATTTGGTACCTTTTGTATTGGACAAACGTGTTATTTTATATTGACGAGCTTTCGAGAGGCTCAACCTCTCTTTATCAAGTCTGAAGCAAGTACTGGTTGAACCTCTTGAAAGCTCGTCAATATAAATAACACGTTTGTTCAATACAAAAGGTATCAAACTATACTGCAATACTCATTATTAATCTATCTATATATATATATATATATATATATATATATATATATATATAAAACCACTTTTTCTATTGCTTACAGGTTCATTCTAACTTACTATTATTCCCAATTATACTATATGTAATCACAGGTTCATTCTAAAAAAAAATGTTTTTTTCTACAGACCAAGAAATTGTAAAACGGAGTCATTGACTTGCCAATTCCCGTTTGGTGGTTTTGGTTTGCCTTTTTGCTTACACCTGTCTGTTACAGGTGAATGCATCCTTGTAAATTAATGGGCTTCCATATAGTCCTGCTGAACACTGGCAGATATAACTGCCACATTACCAATGTCGTCTCCAATCTCTGCAAGTTGATCTGTTGAAACCAAAATGTCACAGGCATCATTTGCATATGAAAATTAAATAAACAGATGCTGTATAATTTCTTTACATTCTAAGATATATTTCATGTTTTTAGGTATAGTTCTTGCACACAGTCAGTTTTAAAACCTTTTCATCTGTACCCCATACATGTACCATAGTGGTACATGTATGGGGTACAGATTTATTTGATTTATATTGCACATTTTCTTGCTATTTTCTGCAAGATCTAGTGGGTGCTTGTTAGTGAAATACAGGGTGTTAGGTACCTCCTTTTTTCGGACCGTTTCGTATATCTAGCCAAAATATTTAAAATTGAGGAGAAAAACATTTTTTTTTTTTTAAGAGGTTGGAGATTTATAAACATATTTATTTAGATACATTACAGCCTTAAGGTACATCGATGGCACATTTTCTTTTTCTTTTCAATAATCGCTTAATAAAACTAAAATCCATAAATGGCAAAAACGTAAAAAAAACAAAATCCGTCTTTATTACCCCCTTTATTTATACAGCCTTGACTAGCTCAGTTGCCTTGTTTTCAGACCACAGCTGCAACAGTTCATTACTTCAAAAATTTTCATGTTGAATATGCTCTGAAGCCCATCTTAATCCAGGCCTGATGAATCGATCATCTAACATCTAGTTTTATTTTTATATTAAAAACAGGGAGCCTTCCATATACCTTTTTAAGGGTATGATTTGCCATTACCATTAATCATGAGAATCTTGGACAAGGGACATCACCGATAGGGAGCAAACGTGTTCTAATCCAGCTTTTAAAAGTATAAAAATGATATTACTAGGTAATAACAAAATTAATTGTTTTTGAATATTTCATGAAAGTTTCTTGTGTTTAACAAGTGAAATCCCTTTTATTCCAGAGTCCTGGAGAACTGACACAGAGTGTAGATGAGGACTGCTTCTTGGATGCCCCTCTTTTGCCTTCACAAAAACTTCAGCCAGAGATAAAGCCAAGTTTTCACTCCATACCTACGGTCTTGGTTTCCATTCTTCTGCTGCTTGTTCAAGTAAGTAAATGTGTTGTTCTAATCAATATATTCGGAGTAAAAAAATATAATTTTACTTATTTTGTCTGTTACAGATGTATGTATGTATGTATGTATGTATGTATATGTGAACAAAGTAATGGAAATACCTAGGCAGAAAGTAATGAGTAGGGCCACACTGCCTTCAGAACAGTCTTTTTCTTTGAATGCTTTCATCCTGAACTCTGTCTATAGAGTGTCTACATTGCACCATTCTTCAAAAAGAAAGCGAATGAAGGATGTGGAAATGAACCGCACACTCTGTACTCTAGGACTTCACATAAAAGTTATATGATGAGTATAACTGATGACTGGGGAGGCCATGGAATTTGTTTGACTTCATCCTAGTGTTCATAAAATCACTCTTTGTTTAGAAGTGACCCAGGTCTACCGCGCATGTGCAATTGCAACTCAACTGCGCATATATGGCGACGCACATGCACAGTAGTGCAATTTGATGAGAAATCGGGTTAGCAGTTTGAAGAACGCCTGCGCAGAACGCATTATGCAGGTGTTACAACTGAAAACTATTTTAGTGGATATATACATTCTTTATTTATTGATTTACTTTCAAAACCATTGTTTGCATTGTCGAGTTATTAAAAAGATGTAATATAAATATGAGACTTCACAGGCCTTTAAAGGACTTTTAAGACTGCCACTGAGCAACCATGTGACTGAAGAAGAGCAAGCCCCAGTATGATAACCTTCTCTTTCAGAGTACAGGCAACTTCGTAATTCAAGACGGAAGCCCTCATAATAGAAGCCGAGGCAGCTACATTTTTTTTGCAATACTTTAGCATTATGGCATATATTGGTGCTAATATTGTTAGTCCCTCACCTTTGTGACGCTTATAGCAAACTACAATGACCCTTTAATAGGAGCACTAGGCTACATACATAGATATTATTAAAATATAATTTCGTGAGAATGGCACAACAAATGGCAGCATTTTTAGAGATCTCCTGCTACAAAAAATAAAATCTAAAATGTATCTCTATCTGTGAGCTGAAAAAGCACCCCGTGGAGATACAAAGAAGCATTATCTCCTCCTTTTTTGCCATCCACATCTCTGTAGTCAGTGCCCCAGATCCGGGGCTTATAAAAGCCTTTTCAGATTGTTGAGAGACCTGAAAAATAACAATTACAGGATTATACTTTCTCCCAGCTGCACCACCAAACCATCAGACAGCGGCCTGTTGAGGAGGCCGCCATCTTGGTGGAGCTGCACAGCAAAAATTAGGCTTTTTCTAACTGTTTACTTAAACCATGCAAGGAGAGAAGGCTAAATAGCCTGCCCAGCAAACTCCATCCTAGGATTTACTACGGTCAGCCTGGTCACTTAGATACCGCAAACGATCTCCCCCACGTCACGCAGCCCAATTAAGAAACTGAGGCTAGGATTTCTTGCAACCTCTCCACACTTCATCTCAGACTATTAAGTGTGCACAGCAACTGACTACAGAGAATGTTACCCCAGTTTGTGTAATTATGGACCTGACAATTGGCATTATGTTTTTCAGTTTGGGAAGTACCGTGAGTCTGTCCCTCTGAATCTGTACAGTGCTGTAAATGTTTGAAAACTGGACCTGCCGTCTCAGCTCATGGGCCTGCACCCCAACATATCCCTCTTCTACTGACACCTAAACTAAGCAGTTTACAGTGAATCTTCAGGCACGCTCCAGTAGTAACCACTTTATTCATATTCTCTAATTATCAAACTTTCTAGATTTCTCAATTGATTATAGTAATTATGTTATTTTCTTAAAGAAATATAGCAGTTTAGTGACATATTTTTGTAGTTTATCTGTTCAGTCTGGTCAGACTCTCCGTGACCCTATGGACCGCAGCACGACAGGCACATCTGTCTGCTCTTCTGAGCTCACTCAAGCTTATGTTCGTTGCTTAAATTACCTCATCTATCCATCTTCACCTCTGCCATCCTCTTATTTGTGTGCCTTCAATCTTTCCCAGCATCAGAGCCTACTCTAGGGAACCCTGTCTTTTTAATATGGCCAAAATATTTGACCTTCAGCCTCATGATCAAACCTTCTAGTGAAAGGTTTGGTTTGGTTTTATTTCCTGTATTATTGTGTCTTGTAGTAAGAGGGACTCTTGAGCATTTTTTCCAACACCACAATTTGAAGGTATCACGTCTACAGTGCTCAATCTTCTTTTTGGTCCAGCTGTGAATTCCATAGTTCTAACAATGCAGATTGTTGATAATCTAATATCTTTGCTTCTTAATAGCTAGTCCAGACTTGCCATACCTTTCCTCCCCAGAAGCAAACCTCTTAATTTCATGGCTTCAGCCTTCATCTGCTAAACTCTTGGAGCCAAGGAAAATAAAGTCTGTCACTGCATCCAGTTCTTCCCCACCTGTTTGCCAGGTACTACAAAAATCACATTGACATCTTACACCTCCTTAAGTGGTTTCCAATTCGGTCCTCAAGGCACCCCAGACAGGCCAGATTTTAATTGTGTTAACACAGGTGAGAAAATTATATAGGCTCCTGTTCAATTCCTATTGTCTCACCTGTGTTCACACTGTTAAATCAAATACCTGAACTGTCTGGGGTGCCTTGAGGACCGGATTGGAAACCACTGATTTACTGACTATGTAACCTTTTACAAAACATGCTTTCATTAGCTAGTCTCAGATACATTTATTTTATGTTCAACGCTGGATTGATGGTGTAAAAGGTTCTGAACCTCTGTCATAACTCTCACTCCTAAACCTTCTAACTCCCACCTTAATCATCCCCCCAAAAATAAGAAGGCATTAGACCTTACCATTACCTGGATCCTATAATATACTGTATTTTAGAATATGCTCATTATTATTTCATGATATCCTTGGTAAAGCAATATATCATCTTGTTTGGTTAATATATACCTGGTTCTGTATGTATTACTACATGCTGCACATATTTACTTGACACACTTATGGCTTTTTCAGCCTAAGCCAGAAATACAGACTTAGTTTGAATGCGCAAAAGTATAGCCACCGTAAACTCAGCGGTAACCCCATTAGTATAACTGTTTATTTCTTACATAAAGCCTGTCCATTTCTATCTATCTATATATATATATATATATATATATATATATATATATATATATATATATATATATATATATATATATATCATTTTATTATTATTATTATTTAGACTTGGAGGTGTATTGTCTTTTTTTTATCTACTTTTTGTGAATTTGTATAGAGCAAAGCATCAATAAAATAAATATTTAAAAATGCAATTTCTCATTGCGTTTCTTTTTCTATAAAAAATATAAAATTATAAAAATATATAGTTGTTTGTGATCACAGTAATACATACATTCCTAAGAAGCAAGATATATTGCAAATATTGAGAAATAAAAAAAAAATGGACACAAAAATATTAACATGTAATTATTTACATACAAGCCTTCACATTAAACATGTGGCTTTACAAATAGATCATGTATGGAAACTTGTCACATAATTAGGAGAAGATGTTGGGCATGAAATGATTAGATTACTATGGGCCATTTTTAGCTCTAATATGTTGACATTCTCTTTAAAGAACCACATAAAACATTTTAAACCACACAGATCTCGCCCAGCAAATGTCTATGCAAAGAATTACAATGCATGTTAGCATTTAAAGCTGTGATGCAACCATAAGCCTGCTTACCATCTGTTAACATGGGGACGGTGATGTGTTACATCTGGACTAGGAATGACCTTCTATTGTTAAGCATCTGCTTACATTCTGTGAGTGTGGGCATGGGACTTTGTAGTGCCATATATGCTTATGTGCCATATAACGATTACCATATTTTTCTGTTGTTTTTATTACACTTGCACATGTAGGGATTGTGTGAAGAGGGGTAATGTTCTTTGTCAAAATATTTTGACCTTTCCAAATATCCGTTGCTTTGATTCTCCAAGATAATAGTAGAATACCATAGTACAATTTAGGGATATATATATATATATATATATATATATATATATATATATATATATATATATATATATATATATATTCATATTCATTTATCTTGTTCCCATTATTGAGTTAGATAGGTTTTCCAATCAGTTATATATTTATCTTTATGGATATCTAAAGGTTTATTAAATGTGTTGTATTGTATTCCTAGTATACCTCGAGTTAGAGGGGCATCTTTACAGACGCGTGTAAACCAGTTTTGTTTTTGGGTTTCCCATATTTTTTTTACTATTGATGTGATAAAATATTTTATTCTACAAAAATTAAAGTGTTCTCCTAGAGGCAAATCATAACTGTCTCGCAGTTGTTCGTACGATAAAATAAAAAAATCAGAGAACCATGTGCTAATTTTATCGAGGTCCCTAGACCTTCACTAGTTACCACGAAGTGCCTCAGGGAACTATGGGTGGGGAAGTAGTGGGGTTAGAGGAGAGATTTCGGGCAGTAATTGTAATCTTGTACTGGCCCATGCACCCCATGATAAGGAGAGTTTTTAATTATTGGGTTTAAGGGTTTCTGCAGAAAAGAGATTGGATTGGCAAGCCATGTTATTTTGTCCCAGGAGTAAGGACCCATTAAGTGGTTTTCGATAATAACCCAGATGGGATGGTGAGAAGTTAAATGGGCAATGGGGAGAAAAGCTAATTGGGCTGCTTTTGAAATAAAGTTTAAGATTAGGGCATGAGATTAACATCATAAGCGTTCCGAACAGTCGCAAAGATCCACACTATATATGTGATAAGTGCTTAAAAAATAATAATTTAGTAGAGATACTAATGTCATAAAAAGGCTGACAAATTATTGCTGTACATAGTGATACCTTTTTTACTGGACTCTCATGCACTACTAGGAGATATACTTTTGGTGATATATTCTCCCTATTAAACCTATTGAGTTGCGGCTAGATTACATGACTCGAATAGGAAATCCTATTTGTGTAAAGTTCACATACTTTCTAACGTTGCTATTACACACGGTCTGTATCAAACCCTTGCATGTAAACCCTAACGAGTCACTTTGTAGATATGATCTCTGCTACTTTGTGTATTTTTACCTAAAGTGCGATTTAACTGGCTTCACTAATGCTACATGTTCTTGGGGGGTGGGGCATCAACCTTTCATTGACCCCTTAACTGCCCTAAATAAGTGCCCTGAGAGTCCTAATTTATGGCCATATTACTAATCCCTTTATGTTGAACCCTATGGACCATTACAGGCCCTATCTTCCTGCATATCGGGGAGGGAGGGGAGAGAGACAACCTGCAGGGGTGGTAGATACCACAAGTGGGCTCTGCCAAACAGAGAGAGGAATGAAAAAAACACTAGTTGAGACAGGGAATGGACAAACTGCAGGGGTGATAATAAAGTGTGAATGAGCTGCACAGAGAGACTCTTTTACGAAACTACATAGCATGGTGCCACACTACATTTCCCAGGCTGCTTTACAGCACAGCAAGGCACCCAGAGCTTGATACAAATGTATCCGATGCCTGAGCCTCCTCCTGATTGGCCAAAACAAATCATGTTTTTATGCAAATGTTCTGCTAATGGCCTGGTTTTCAAGGGGGCATCTACTCTAATTTTCTACTGTCAGAAACTATAAGACCTTTTTGCTAACTTCAAGGTAAGTGTTTTAAATATTTATTCTGGTATGTTTACTGATTCTCCTCTATCAGATGCATACTTAATCCAGGAATCTTAGATATGCCTTTTTAAATTGTATTTTAAATCTGCTTTCTATAGCATGTTAAGTATATAAACCTGGTGCAACTACTAGTTTTCAGTTGTATCTCTCATTTACTAAACAAAGTGTATTTCTGTGTTTCTTTGTAGGTGTCCTATGTAACCCTGTCATTTGTGTCCGCACTGTTTTGCGTAAACGATGAGGAGAAATGTAAGCCGTACATTAAGCCATTTCAACTAAATACAATTGTGATCATTGCCAAAGTAATACTCTGGCTACTTCATGTACTTAATGAGAGATTTGTTGAGTACCAGCACAGCAAATCTAAAGGCAGAGGTTACCTCAACTTGTATCGATCCACAAGGCATCTCAAAAGACTTCCACTACTTACCCATTCCACAGGTGAGACAAAATCTTCTTATATTTGTTAAAGTAACAATTCTGATATTGATCAAGAGAAAAAATGTGGAGCTTCTCATTTGCATAATTTCAATGAACATTTACACAACAGCGGTGTTGAAAATGTTTGTTGTAGCTAATATGTAGCCTGGGGTTATTGCATATAAGATTGCAAGGATGTCATTGGTATATAGCAATGGATTCATCTTTCTAAATACATAAGAAGCTGAGCACCCTGTTCAAGACACAGAAAATAAAAGCCGATTTCCAAATCTCCTAACCGAGCACTTAAGGGTGTGTCACAAAGCACAATAATGTGTGCAGTATATCTTAGACTAAACCTCAAAAAAAGCTCCATCATATGTGGTTTAATAATAAGTGGCTGTAGTATCTTGCTGAAGAATGTATTGTTGGTCACATCTAAATCCGTCCATTGATATTTCACTACATATAGCTTAAAAGATGACTGAAGTGTAATTATAATTTACTGTTTTGAAGAACATGACTTGATGATGTAAAAAAAAAAAAGTACACTTTTTTAAAATAATCAGTCCTTCCTTTTTAACCTCCTTTTCAGTTTTGCGTTAATGATGATGAACGTTTTGTCTTTGTTTTTATAAAATGATTACGAAACCTGGAAGTGAGAGAAACTATGGTTTGCGATGAGATCTCTATTGTTTTTTGTTAACATGTCCCCTTTAAAATAATCCCTTGACAATAGAACCGAATAGCAGACTAAAACCACGTAGAATATTCCTCCCAACTCAAGCGACAGACAAACTAGAATATAAGATTGCAAGGATGTCATTGGTAAAAAATGGGTTTTCTTAATAAGATTTTCTTTAAACGTCCTTCCATTATCCTATCTTGCATTCCTGCTAATGTTCTTATGTTGTTACATTTGTTAGATTACAGTGCTTCTTTTTTGTTTAAGTAGCACTCATGAAATCACTGTGTGGTTATAATGGCATGAAGAAGACTTCTAGATCTAACTTTGTAGCCTTGGACGCAAGTAGACTGGGTCAGAAAAACCTATTTATTTATTTATCTATGCAAAGACAACCATACTACAAAATGTACCTTATTCCCCTTATTTATACTGCTGATATTTTCTATTGCAAGAACTATTTGTAATGCATATAATCTTTTTCTTAATCATTTTAGTGATTCCTAATGTTATTCCATAATGTATATGACGTAGTCCATAACATATATATATATATATATATATATATATATATATATATATATATATATATATATATATATATATATATATATATATATAATCAGAGATGGATGTCTCTGCCCCTTCACCCCACTCGCTCTATAGACCAGTGATTATCATCATTCTCCAAGTGAAAGTCACAGTCTGCTAAAATCAAGATTTTACCAAAAAAATGTGTTTGTTTGTTTTTTGTGCTCACGGCTTGCACAGTTGCCCAGGTTAATGTTTCTGAAGTATGTAACAAACTGTGTCCCTTTAAGTGAAACTGAACTGGATCCTCCTAGCAAAGGCTTATAATAATCCTTCCTTTAATAATAAAGAGAGCTGAAGCCAAAATTAATTGAGAAAATTCTACATCTAACCACAAGGAGGAGCTGTAGTTGCACCAATGTCTGAGCAGCTGGGCTAGTTTTGCATTTATGTTTTTTCTTATTCTTTGCCTAAGTATCTGGTTTATTTGATAGTCTGTTCTGGCCCTGTAATATATGCATGCATATTTTGTGACACACTTCAATGCTAATTAATATTACCTTTTATTTATGACTTGTTTGTCCAGTGGATGGATTTATAGGAATATTTTATTCTTACCAAGTGAAGTTTTAAAAGTGCTAAGTTCTGCTGTTGAATTAATGATATTACATGATGGGATGGTTATAGCTTGGTGCTGATTAAATGTTTTACTGTAATATAATTCCCAGTTACTTATGTGAAAATGCTGCATGTTTCATTATTATTTTATACTAGCGAATTGCCCGTCAAAAAATGACGGCAATGAAATTGTAAGGTAGCTAATGCCGTTTGGTGTGTAATAATGAAATATATAATACATTAATAAATGAATATACTTTACGTATTTTGAAGCATTGTGTTTAAGAGCTGTGAATCTGTTTTGATGTTGCTGCAGCATTAGTGGTGTGGAGCTGCTGTGTAAGCGTGGTGAATGTGTGCAGTGTAATAGTGTGCGTGCGCGAGACGAAACCGTTAGCGTAGTCGTGTACTTCCGCATTGTCGTAAAATGGCGGGTAATGTGTGGTATGCGTCTTAGCGGAATATCCGTAGGTCTTTTGTGGTGTTTTGCGTGTTGAAAGTGCTGTAGCCTCGTTTTCGTTTTGTTCGCCGGCCATTTTTTCTCTCGTTTAGAGAATTTTTTAGTGTCTAAACTCTTATTTTGAGTGAAAAGAAGGTGTAAGTTGCTTTTTTGAGGTCCTGGGTGCTCCCTCTTGCTGTAGGTAAGCTTTTTATGTATGTGCTGTGTGTATTTATTGTGTTTTCAATTTTTTCATGTTCGCGAGTTGCGGACGTTTTTTGCGAGGTCGTAATGAGTGGTAACGTGTCTCGTATGTTGTTTGCGTTAATTTTGCGAGGGTCGCGGTTGCTGTGTCGTGTTGTTTGCGTTTTAACGTAAATTTTGCGAGGGTCTCAGTTGCTGGCAAGGAGCGCCTTCGTCGCTCCATGCCTGCAACTGAGACCCTCACTTCGCGAGGGTCGCAGTTGCTGGCAAGGACGGTGCTCCTTGCCAGCAACTGAGGCCCTCGCTGCGCGAGCCCGCAAGCGTTAGCAACAATTCGTTTGCTCACAACTATATATGTGATGTTTACTGTTATTTCACTTCTGTTATGTTTGTTTTATCACAGTTTATATATATTTTTTAATTCATTTTCTTTAGTCACATACACGGTTAGTCCCTTCAATACATGGGGCCCTATTAAATTGTCAAAATCCCAATTACCGAAGCCCATAATGTAGCCGGCAAAAGTTACTGATATTCAGTTGGTCTCCTCTAGCTACCCGCAATCTATTTGCAAGCTACAGGCTGAAAACGGGTTGTAAAAACCGTAACTCCGACCAATCGGAGCCTTTGATCTTTCAAGCCCACACATGCTACAATCGCTAAAATCGCAAATCGCTATTAAATTGCAACCATTCCCCAAGCCTGCAATAGCCTTCAAACCTGTAGATGTCAATAGGAAGAAGTTTTTGCTACGAGAACTCACAAGGGGGCTAAACACCTGTTCCCAGCACTACAAATGCAAATAAAAACACAATACTGGACTTTTAAAATACGGGAAAGCGATTAAAAGGCATTATAATTAATTGCATATCAGTCTCAAGCTCGCATTTTATTTTTGTTTGTTTTTTTTAAGTTTCATTTCCGTGTTATATCAATCTCGGGAATCAACGAGTAAATAAATATCAGGCCACCAACATGGTCTATAACTGTCTCTTCATTATTTTTTGTTGATTTTTACATTGTTGTATTGCGAGTCCGGTCGCAAATCTGACGTCTGATAGACGTTTAAACTCCATGTTTTACTGATGTCGTCATGACGGTCTCATTTACTATTGGCTGTTTCTAAATTGTAAAAATGCTACGTACGGGTTCATGGTTTATGGTTTTAGACTTCATCCCTGTAATTGCAGGCTTGTTCAATTAAATATATCTGTAACTGTTGCAATTTAATAAGGCCCATGGTTTCTTACTTACTCTAATTAATTCCAAATACAAAATACTGGTCAAAAACTTATATGAGTCAACTAGTAAAAAAATCTAGTGCCCTAAACATATATAAAATTTGAGCCTAAAATACTTGATTAGCTATATAAATAATATATATATATACCTTGTATATGGACTAGTGTACTCTTGCATAAATTCACAGATGCCCCAGCACCAAAACAAGCCTTGTACTTAACCCATGTATAGCGATACGAAATATGTGGAGCAATATAAATAAATGCTGATAATAATAATAATAATTAAGAGCTCCAATCCTTTTCTCCTACCCACAAGAACTCCTGTAAGACTGATTCATAGCTGTGGGAGTTTTGAAAAGCACATTTGCAGAATGTTGGTCACTAGCGTGAACACGATACACTAGTCCTAATATCCTCCCATATCTTTTTATGTAAACCACTTTCAAGACCGTTAAGGAATTAAATAATAAAAACAAATGCAGGGGTTTATGACTGCTTGGCCTATGACCCACTATGCCCTATGAGCCTGGGTATGATCCCGTAGTCTCCTCTGAATACATGAGGGGTTCATTGGGCCTCCCCCCTCACACACCCCTTGTGCTCTATGAGGGCTCTAACTGAAAATATCGGGCTCCCTGTGGACCCCAATGGCACCTAAAATTAAACCGGTTACCCTAAAATGTATAACCTTTGGGGCCCCTTTGTAAATATGTTTTAATTATTTATTTTTGTATAGTCTGTCTTCTGTAAGTTATATTTTTGTATTTACGTTTGTGTGCTGGTGTTAAGAACTATGGAGGTTGTTTTTGTACCTCCATGGTAGGGGGTTACGTTTAGGTGCCGTTTGGCCCCCAGCATTATAGTCTACTCTGATGGTCAGTAGGGACCAGCATGGTATAGTGATTAATATTAGGTTCTAATGGAGGCCATAGGAATCCCCATGGTAACAGGTTATATTTAGTTGATATAGGGGGTTCATAAGCAGCCCATAATTATAGTTCAGATTGGGGAATCCCACAGGATACCCAGCCTCATGGGGAGTGGCTATTGAGGGGGATCCCCTGGGTCATCGGGTGGAACGGTTGTAGTGCCCTTTTTTATTTTTTTCGGATTTGAACAATAAAGCCTCAAATCTAACATAATTTATGGTGTTTACTCCTTTATTCTGTAGGGTTTTAGGCATGCAAGCATCTCTGAAGCATTTTAATGGCTAGTACCCGTATGCCTTTTTAAATTTTCGGCCTGTCTGCGAGACTTCTGAATAAACTTCTGCAGGATTGGATGTTGTTACAGGAGTGACATGATAGAGATTTTTAAAATAGTTATTGCACAGGTATTCGGGGCTTAGATTATTAGGGACATTTTGAGCACCTGAATAGCATTTCCCGGAGGTTAGATTTTAAGTGTGTGATGTGATCGATCGGTACATGACGTTTGTGTGTGTGTGTGTATATAAAAAAGTATTTGATCCCCTGCTGATTTTTAACGTTTGCCCACTCTGACAAAGAAATGATCAGTCTATAATTTTAATGGTAGGTGTATTTTAACAAAAAAGAAAAACGCATGTCAAAAAAGTTATAAATTGATTTGCAGGTCAATGAGGGAAATAAGTATTTGACCCGTTCAACTTAGTACTTGGTGGCAAAACCATTGTTGGCAATCACAGAGGTCAGACGTTTCTTGTAGTTGGTCACCAGGTTTGCACACATCTCAGGAGGGGTTTTGTCCCACTCCTCTTTGTAAATCCTCTCCAAGTCATTAAGGTTTCAAGGCTGATGTTTGGCAACTCGAACCTTCAGCTCCCTCCACAGATTTTCTATGGGATTAAGGTCTGGAGACTGGCTAGGCCACCCCAAGACCTTAATGCCCTTCTTCTTGAGCCACTCGTTTGTTGCCTTGGCTGTGTGTTTTTAGTCATTGTCATGCTGGAATACCCATCCACCGCCCATTTTCAATGCCCTGGCTGAAGGAAGGAGGTTCTCACCCAAGATTTGACGGTATATGGCCATGTCCATCGTCCCTTTGATGCGGCGCAGTTGTCTTGTCCCCTTAGCAGAAAAACACCCCCAAAGCATAATGTTTCCACCTCCATGTTTGACAGGGGTGATGGTGTTCTTGGGGTTATAGGCAGCATCATTCAGATGCTCATTGGCAAGCTTCAGACGGGCCTGTACATGTGCTTTCTTGAGCAGGGGGACATTGCAGGCGCTGCAGGATTTCAGTCCTTCACATCGTAGTGTGTTACCAATTGTTTTCTTGGTGACTATGGTCCCAGCTGCCTTGAGATCATTAACAAGATCCTCCTGTGTAGTTCTGGGCTGATTCCTCCCTGTTCTCATGATCATTGAAACTCCACTAGGTGAGATCTTGCACGGAGCATCAGACCGAGGGAGACTGACCGTTATTTTGTGTTTCTTCCATTTGCGATTAATTGCATTAACTGTTGTCACCTTCTCATCAAGCTGCTTGGCGATGGTGTTGTAGCCCATTCCAGCCCTGTGTAGGTCTACAATCTTGTCCATGACATCCTTGGACAGCTCTTTGGTCTTGGCCATGGTGGAGAGTTTGGCATCTGATTGATTGCTTTTGTGGACAGGTGTCTCTTTTTTTTTTTTTTATACAGATAACGAGCTGAGATTAGGAACACTCCCTTTAAGAGAGTGCTCCTAATCTCAGCTTGTTATCTGTATAAACGACACCAAGGAGCCAGAAATCTTGCTGATTGATGGGGGATCAAATACTTATTTACTGACCTGCAAATCAATTTATAACTTTTTTTACAATGTGTTTTTTCTTTTTCTTTGTTATTCTGTCTCTCACTGTTAAAATACACCTGCCATTACAATTCTAGACTGATCATTTCTTTGTCAGTGGACAAACCTTCAAAATCAGCAGGGGATCAATTACTTTTACCCCCACTGTATATGTACAGTATGTGCGACAATCCTACAACTGGGACTTTCTACTTACTGCCAAAAATCCATAAACCAGGCAACCCAGGGAGACCAATTGTTACAGGTATGGACACACTGACTGAACAGATATCTGGATTTGTTGAAAACATCCTTAAACCATTAGTTAGTAACACCAGTAGCTATATACAGGACACCACTGACTTTCTCAACAAACTCAGTCAGATTAAAGGCCTACCTGCTAACACACTACTTGTTACCATGGACGTAGAGTCTCTTTACAGTAATATCCCACACAAAGATGGCACTGAGGCATGCTTTAGGTTTCTTTCAACAAACAAGCAAAACAATAAATATGGCCCTGATATTATTGTTAAACTAATAGAATATATCCTTACCCACAACTATTTTACTTTTAACCAAGATACCTACCTACAGATGATGGGGACTGCCATGGGTACCAAAATGGCTCCACAATATGCAAATCTATTTATGGCCAATCTAGAAGAAACATTCTTATCTGTATCCATTTACAAACCATACAAATACTACCGTTACATAGATGATCTGTTCATCATATGGACAGAAGGAGAAAGCAAACTCAGAGACTTTCATAATTCATTCAACGCCTTCCATTCATCTATAAAACTTAAAATGGATTTCTCCACAGAACAGGTAAACTTTCTAGACACTACTATATCCATCACCAATGGCACTCTCCGCTCATCTATATATAGGAAACCTACAGACAGATGTAATTACCTACACAGCTCCAGTTTCCATCCCTCCCACACCAAACAAGCCATCATCCATAGTCAAGCTATTAGATACCATCGGATTTGCTCAAACACTGGAGACAGTGATAAAAATGTAAAAACTCTGTCTGAATCTTTCAAACAAAAAGGTTACAAACCCCGTATTATTACCCAAAAAATATCAACTGCCATCAAAATACCCCGAGAACAACTATTAAACTACAAAACAAAAGAAACTACTTCACGTATACCTCTAGTGACCACATACCATCCAATTTTAGAGAAAATTCGGAAAATAATTAAAGATTTACAACCATTACTAATTGAAGATACTGAATTAAAAAATATATTCCCAAAACCTCCCATCCTTGCATTTAAACAACCACCAAACCTGAAACAAAAACTTGTCAGCAGAAAATTGGCCAATGAACAACTGAATACAAAAAATGGAACTAAACCTTGTAACAAACGTGCCTGTAAATTATGCCAACACATTTGTAATGATGATACAGCCACACATAACAACAAAACCTATAACATCAAAGGATCATATTCATGTACATCGTCAAATGTGGTTTATATGATACAATGCACTTTATGTGACACAGGCTGTTACATTGGAGAAACTGGCCAAAAAATGCATTTAAGGATGAATTTACACAGGCATTCAATAAGAAAACATAATGAAGACAGTTATTGTAGCCCAGTAGGACATCATTTTAGCCAGAATGATCACTCCATCCAAAACTTAAAAGTCAAAATACTCAGAGGAAAATTTAAAAGCATCCAAGAGAGAAAAGCATTTGAAATAAAGATGATTACATTCTTCAACTCTAAAAACACAGGACTTAATATAGATTTGGGCTTTCTAACACATTATCAGAATTTCATGTGATTTTTTTTTCTTTTTCTACAATAACAGACTTAGCACTCTTAGTGAGGTGTTTGTCCAACAGGAAAGATATCACCGTGGACTACAGTGCTCTGCTTTTTCATGTATATATTGATGTATATGTGTATTTAATATGTGTATATATGTTTCCTTTGCTATGTTGTGTTTATTCCCCATATTTGAATTTACCTGATTATGTCAGATGCTGTTTCCACTCTCTCTGCATCTGCTGTTATTATTCAAACTGAGGGTTCCATCTCATGTAGTATTGCTTGAGACTTGATAAAGGGAGGCTTAGCCTCTCGAAAGCTCGTCATTATAAATATAACGTTTGTCCAATACAAAAGGTATCAAATTATATTGCAATACTCATTATTAATCTATATTTATATGGATTAATAATTACTAAATTACTAGATTACTGGACATTCACGGCTGCTTCACTCTTCAATTATATATATATATATATATATATATATATATATATATATATATATATATATATATATATATATTAACTCTTCGTTCTGATTTAGTCTTTTGTGACATGAAATTTGTGAGTTTTGACTTACAAATGCATGTTACAATACACAGATGTTCACCTTGATAAAGGACTTGTTGCCTGAAATGTTTCACCAGTGCAGTACATTTGTATGCACAATTAAAGGGTCATTAATGTGCAGATGTATTGAAAATGTCAGACAGCAAGACTTTTCCAAATGTGTGACTCATGTTTATGTATTTTCTTCCTGTAAATGTAGAGGTTATGATGGATGTTCCTTCACATTACATGACTAATTTGAGATATGTGTGTTTCATTTTTCCTCTGTTTGACTTTTGAGGCTTCCGCACTAAATAAAGCAGCAAATGCTGAAGCATCCAGAATTACATAACTTACCTGCTATATATCCTCCCTTCCGTCTTATTTTGACTGTCCCAGTATGGTGGTCCATTCTTCTGACAGAATGTTTAGTTTATCTCCTGAGTTCTGTGTCTAATACATTGGAATGTTTTAATATACCCACTTTTGTTTTTCTATGCTCTATATGAGGAAAACCCCATGTTCCTGTATTACTCATCTTATCTGTCAGTAAAGCACTCTACAATCTCTACATTTAATCACAACTGACTTGTGAAGTTTAGACATGTTTTTGTTCTTGCTAAGATGCAAATGCAGATATCGAGATGATACAGTATATTTACAAACTTTTTTAAATCTGGACCTAAATTGAGCCACAGTGAATATTTTTTAATGTCCCAACTAAATTAATATGGAAAATTTTCCTCTGTACATTTCTATGTACAAATTACAAAGCAAGTCCCACAACAATCCCCACCATTTTATAGTTAACTAGCGAATTGCCCGTCAAAAAATGACGGCAATGAAATTGTAAGTGAGCTAATGGTGTTTGGTGTATATAATGTGGCTGATTTAGCGTCCTTCGTTTTCTATGTCGTGCGACTTTTTCGGAATATCCGTAGCTGTTTGGTGGCGTTTTGCGTGTTTATGGTGGTGTTTTGCGTGTTTAGGGACCTTTAGCCTCGTTTTCGTTTTGTTCGGCGGCCATTTTTTCTCTCGCTTAGGTGATTTTCGGGTTTCTAAACTGTGAAATTTGTGCTTAAATGGAGGTGTAACTTCACTTGCAGGGGTCCTGGGTGCCCCCCCCCCCCTTGCTGTGAGTAACCTTTTTATGTGTTTGTTGTTTGTATTTATTGTGTTTGTAATGTTTTTGGGGTCGCCCGGGTTGCATCCTTTGTTTTTTAATCTCGTAGGTGTTTTCCGGCAAATACGTAGGTGTTTAGTGGTAATTTGCGTCTTTAGACTGCTGTAGCCTCGTTTTCGTTTTTTCTGCGGCCATTTTTTATATTCGTCTCTGGCCAGTTACATGCATGGCGACTGCATACAGACTGCTTGCTCAATGTCCTCCTCCATTCTTCCTGCCATCTCTAGCAGATTATTTTGTTCTGCCCTACAGAAATTCTGGTTCCAATGAGCTCTTTACTTACCTGCTGGGTTGTGATTGGGATACAATTAACATGCAAATACTATCTTCAGCATGTGCGTATGTACAAGTTTTAATGCGAGCCAGCATTTATACATATATATTCATATATGGGGGTGGAGAGGGTTCTGCTTTTGTGAGTATTTGGAAGAGATGGAAACATGGGTTGAGGAGACTGATTGCTGGATTCCCCATTCCTATCATATGTGAATGCATTTAGAGACCTTAGCCCGGTAATGGATGCATCACTATTTTCCTGTGGAACTCAAGGGGGTTAAAGGTGAGAAAAGAGGGTAATTGAGGTAGGCTGTGGGCTATACATGGAGGAAAGGTTAAGCAGGAATTAAAATTGGGTAGAATGGAGTGTAATAAATTTGAAGGAAAAAAAAGATAATATGGGTCATCGTCTGGAGAAGGAAAAGCAAAAGTAACACAAATTGGACTGGATGGTAAGATTAATGTAGACAATCCTCCTTTTATTAATGTATTTTAAAATGTGCATATATATATATATATATATATATATATATATATATATATATATATATATATATATATATATATATATATATATATATATATATATATATATATACACACACCGTATAAGCCGAGGCACCTATTTTACCACAAAATACTGGGTAAAATGAGTGACTCGAGTATAAGCCGAGGGTGGGAAATGTGCTGCCTCCTGTGTCCCTCTTGTGCCCTCTGTGTCCCCCCTCTCTCTCGTGTCTTTTCTCCCCTCTCTCTCCCGTGTCTTTTCTCCCCTCTCTCTCCCGTGTCTTCTCTCCCCTCTCTCTCCCGTGTCTTCTCTCCCCTCTCTCTCCCGTGTCTTCTCTCCCCTCTCTCTCCCGTGTCTTCTCTCCCCTCTCTCTCCCGTGTCTTCTCTCCCCTCTCTCTCCCGTGTCTTCTCTCCCCTCTCTCTCCCGTGTCTTCTCTCCCCTCTCTCTCCTGTGTCTCTTCTCCCCTCTCCCGTGTCTCTTCTCCCCTCTCCCGTGTCTCTTCTCCCCTCTCTCTCCCGTGTCTCTTCTCCCCTCTCTCTCCCGTGTCTCTTCTCCCCTCTCTCTCCCGTGTCTCTTCTCCCCTTTCCCTTCCCTGTGTCTCTTCCCCCCTCCCTTATCACCCTACTCAACCCCACTCCTCATTCTCAACCTCCCTCCTCAACCCCACTCCTCATTCTCAACCTCCCTCCTCAACCCCACTCCTCAACCTCAACCCCCTCCTCAACCTCAACCTCCCTCCTCACCCTCAACCCTCCCTCCTCAACCCCCCGCCCCCCATCCTCATCCTCAACCTCCCTCCTCATCATTTTTTTTGTGCGTCCAAAAATGTGAATCCTAGATTGATAAGTTTTTACATTGAAATAAAGTTTGTAAGATAATTGGTATTATTTCCTGACTAATCTTTATGGGGGCGGTATTTTATGTTCTTCAATTGTTCGTTATAATAGTTCAGTATAATGGGTTACATCTTTTTAAAACCTGTCTATATGAGCACAATTTGCAATATACTTCAAATAGTTATAATATAATAATTATATTGTTCCATTTTAAAGCTTAATATCTTTATTTTAAAGTTTCTGGTGTCTTATGACATTGTCATATGTAGTTTTATAATGCTCCTTTTGTCGCCTACATGGATGGTTTCTGAGTGCTCATTTGAATGACAAAACTGGGGTTATTAGGGTAAACAGCAGGGGACGCCATGTAGACCACCGCCTTGAATTAAATGAAAAAGAAAATGCATATAATCTCCACACTACTTTAGCAATTTAATCGCATTTGTCCAGGAGATACGGAACACGCTGTAATATATTTTACATTTGTATCCGTCTGTATGGTCTTGCTTAGTATGCAAAGTACTGGGTACTCTCTTATTAATAGTCCATTACAGGGTCACAATTTAAAATATGTTTTTTGTCTTAGAATAGTGCAAGATATTTCTAAGTTAAAATAAAAAATATCCTTTAATGTATTAACCATTCTCTTTGGTCACAGACTTCACCATTAAGACCACCACTAGCTACTAAAGGGGCATGAAACGGCTATTTTTTCATGCATATAATAGAGCATGCTTTACATTTTTTTTTTTTATGAAAAAACAGTAAGCAAACCTTGTTTAAACTTCACTCAAACTAACTAAATCTCATTGGCTGACAAAGTGCAATTAAAAATACAAAACACACTCTGGCACATTATCCAATACCCTCTTTTTGATTCACCCAAAAATATTTCTATGTACCTTTTTTTAATCTTCAACCTCCAAGGCTTCTTTATATTTTAAGGACGGGCAAAGACAAATATCAAATATGTTTGTTATAAAGGTGCAAACCCACATATTGGTCTCAAGCTACCATCTACGTGAGAAAATAGATAAGTTCATAGTAGTGGCCGGGACTGTGTATATTTGCCTTTAATAGTATATAATAGTTGTAAAATTAACTATTGTATAGCATATTTTTTTAGTTATCTAAATATATTCTATTACTCTTTCTGGTTATTCAAAATCACATACAGTAAATATTGAACATCAGCATATCATTTAACATTATGGTTAAAAACTGGTTGCAAGACCACCAATTATTAAGAACTGGGTAAGTTCTAAGAACTTTTGTTTTGGACTCTTTAAAAAAATTGTAAACAACTAATTGATCTGCTTCTTTAACATATCATTGACCACTGTGACCATACATTTAAACTAACCTGTTTGAAGAACTACACTTTCAAAAAGGCCACATGTTCTTAGAAATAAAATAAATTAGGGGCTTAAATGTTTTTTTTCCAATTTAATGTTTTTATGCTGCCTGCAAATCTACCGTTTTAGTCTTCAGTGATCTACTTCCTTCGGTGGGAAGAGACTTAGAATGCAGTGAGGGAATGTATATCTGCACAATGGGAATGTAGCATCTGCAAATGCCAGTGCTCCTGTTAGTATGAGTAGTATCTCATTAATTAAGAAGGACATGCCCTGTTTAAAAAATAAAAATGGAAGCATGCTCTAAAGTGAAATAAGTAAATTGTGTTTTTACTGTGTTTATTAGCATGTTTAGTTATTATTATTGTAAGATTATCTTTGAAAATTGAAATGCTGAATGTTTCTAGTATTATTAGAAGCTCCATTCTGATACAATCTCCTATCTCTCTCTCTCTCCCTCTATTAGGCAATGCAGCTTTATTGGTGATTATCTCCGCACAGAATTCCTTTGCTGGCAGCGGTCACCTGTATGTCTACCTCATCCTGAGTGTCCTTGGACTGGAGCTGATCCTATCTCTGGTGTTTTTTACAATTTACACAGGTAAGTGCTGCCATCATTGCCCTGCTGGGAATGCACTTCTTCACAATGCTCTTTTAAACACCACGTTACTTACAGTGTCTGTCACACCACTTTGTAGACCGGAAAGGTGTTTCATTGCTGCCGCTAATGTCAACGTAACATCTACTCATTATTTTGTTGAGACTATCTTCTCTTTTTTTTTTTTTTTTTTATGAAAAGGAAAACAGGAAACGGTAACAATTGAAAGTACATACTTAAAGTTGCGATGTTTGTTGGGAGCTCCAATAGGAAGAAAAAAAGAAAGGAATGCAGAAGGAATGTGTTTCACTAAAATACCCACTTGCCTTGCAGTGAGACGGACTTAAAACAATCTGAAACATCTCACAGTCTTATACTATTTCTACAGGGGCTGCTTTTTAACCCCTTTTTATGCTGATTTCCCCTTTTGTTTTAAATGCCCCACCCTACTGAAACAATGTTCCTTTTCCCCCATCGCCTTTATCTCTTGCACTAGGGTTGGCCATTCTTCAGCAATCCGTGGAATGAGAAGTGCTTCCTCTCTTAGTACCATGTATTTCTTTGATGTAGGTTTATGCTCTCTCAGTGATGTTATCTGTAGAGATGGGGATTTATTGACCTACTTCTATTACCTGCTTAGAATACAGTATGTCTCTCTCTGGCTTATTTAAAGGGCCCAAGCATAAGACCACAAAAAATGTGGTGACGGATACATTACAAAGTTTGCATTGTTCACTTAATCATATCCCTCTTACCTTACTTTCCTAGCACTGAAGAGACCCTAAAGAGTAAGAAATCCCTAGATTTTATACAGCGAAAAATCAGGTCTGCTTCATGTGTAACTTTTTTATAGCTCTTAATGGATGCCTGAAATCTCTGTGTATTTGGCCTGGTATTTTAGTAAATATCAATTACATATATAGTTGTGAGCGTACGAGTTGTTGCTAACGCTGCGGGCTCGCTTTGCGAGCCCGCGGCCCTCGCAAAGCGAGGGCACTGGGCCAGGGTCTCAGTTGCTGGCATGGAGCGCCGAAGGCGCTCCATGCCAGCAACTGCGACCCTCGCAAAATTCACGCCGCAAACCAAACTCCACGACAAACACATTACGACACTCGCAAACAACATACGACACACATTACGGCCTCGCAACACTCGGACGCTACTCGCGAACTTTACAAAATTTAAAACACAATACATACACACAGCACATACATAAAAACCTTACCTCCAGCAAGAGGGAGCATCCAGGACCTCAAAAATGCAACTTACACCTTCATTTCACTCAAAATAAAAGAGTTTACACACGAAAATATTTGCTAAGCGAGAGAAACAATGGCCGCCGAACAAAACGAAAACGAGGCTACACACGCAAACACCATACGAGACACGTTACGACACATTACGACCTCGCAAACTTCGGACGCAACACGCCGACATACAAACATTTAAAACACAATAAATACACACAACACACACATAAAAAGCTTACCTACAGCAAGAGGAACCATCCAGCACCTCCAAAAAACAAGTTACACCTTCATTTAAATACAAATAAAACACTTTACACACTAAGAAAATCGCTAAGCGAGAAAAAAAATGGCCGACGGACAAAACGAAAACGAGGCTACAGCACTCTCAACACTTAAAACACCACAACACACTCGCAAAACACCACACGGAAATCGAAAACCACTACGAGGCACCAACGGAAAATCCGCTAAGACGGACAACATAGAGAAACCGCCATTTTACGCAAATGCGGAAGTACACCACTACGCTAACGGTTTCGTCTCGCGCACGCACACTATTACACTGCACACATTCACCACGCTTATACAGCAGCTCCACAACACTAATGCTGCACCAACATCAAACAAGGTTCACAGCTCTTCAACACAATGCTTCAAAATAGGTAAAGTATATTCATTTATTAATTGATTACATGTTTACTATTACACACAAAACAACATTAGCTCACTTACAATAACATTGCCGTCATTTTTTGACGGGCAAGTCGCTAGTCACATATATAGTTGTGAGCATGCGGGCTGTTGCTAACGCTGCGGGCTCTCGTAATTTGCGAGGGCCGCAGTTGCTGGCATGGAGTGCCAAAGGCGCTCCTTGCCAGCAACTGCGGACCTCGCAAAATTTACGGAGTTAAGAAACAAAAATACGAGACGCGTTACGACCTCGCAAAAAAACGCCCGAATCCCGCGCCCATGAAAACATGAAAAACACTATAAATACACACAACAAATACATAAAAAGCTTACCTACAGCAAGGGGGGCACCCAGGACCTCAAAAACTGAAGTTACACCTCAATTTAACTCCAAATAAAAGAGTTTAGACACCTGAAAATCCCCTAAGCGAGAGAAAACTAAGAACACTAACTTTAGAACACTAACACATTTTAGAACACCAACTTACACAATCCGGAAGTACACAGCTACGCTAACGGATTTGGCTCGCGCACGCACACTATTACACTGCACACATTCATGACACTTACACAGCAGCTCCACAGCACTGATGATGCAGCAACATCAAAACAGATTGCCAGCTCTTCAACACAATGCTTCCTGCATATATTACTTCACAATAGGTAAAGTATATTAATTTCTTATTTTATTAATCATTGCCATACCAAAAAAACACACCAACGCTGCTCACATCACACAAACAACCAACAGCCTTGCAATGAGCGCCGAAGGATCTTAAAACACCAACAAAATTAATTTCGCACGCAAACAACATTACCTGCCTTACAATCTTATTGCCGTCATTTTTTGACGGGCAAGTCGCTAGTTGACACATAACATTGAGGTAAATATAGTCTTATTTCAGTACATCATAGCAAATCGAAACAAACTGGGCAAAGTGTAGCAATTTTTACATGTATTAAGGGCATTTAAACATTTTAATAATGTTATGCATGCATTAATCCTGTGTTGTATTCTGTACAAAAAGTAAAGTCTCCTTCTCTAATATTTTATTTTTAAAATCTAGTTCTAATGAAAGGTGTTATCTGACAGACAGGGACTCCTGATAGCTGTTACTAACACAGCTTTAACATGTCAACATATATGATCTGATGCTGTATTGTTTGTAGTCCCTTTCCATAAAAGGAATACTGCCTAATATAGATGTCGGGTTCCCTGTGTACTTTTAGACCTTACTCAGGTTTGTAGGTTACTCTGTGTGTTGAACTCTCACAATACCCATTTATAATAATAATAATAATAATAATAATAATAATATATAATAGAAATACATGAAATGATTGTTAAACTAAGTTGAATAAAACTGTTGCAGCAAACTGCACTAATTGTACAAAGTCTGCAATATAGTATTCAGTAGCTGACATCTGTTACCATTTATTGTTTTCCATTAAACTAAAATGTGTTGAAAGAAAGTACTGTGTTTAATGTTATGTACAAAGATGGCAAACATCAGATTGCTTATGTACGAATATTTAAAATATCTTACAGTTTCACTGACATTGTTCATTTCTTTAAATTGTGTGCAAATATATTTATTTATTTAAATATTCCCTTGTAATCACATTGCTTGTTTTATGTTGCCATTGCAGGTTTTAATTGACTGCTTTATGTAAACCTCAAGGAATTCTTTTGGTGCCTAGAGTTGATTAGAAGAAAGCTGTATATATGTGTTCTTAATCAAATGTTTGACTTGGTTCAGTATAATTTTGATATATTAAGCAAGGTTCTCTTTGCTTATATGATCTTTTTCCGGTCCCCTGATAGCTTTTTAAAACCTACCTAATAAAACATTAATTCAATGTGAACTGCAGGGCAAGTAGTTATGCAATGCACAAGATATAAAACATACATACGCGCAACATTTTCTATATATGTCTTTTATATATGTGTATAGCAATATGTTAGTGAGCTGCCATTTTAATAGACTTTCTCTCATTATCAAATTCTAAGTAATATACTTGCAGCCCTGTTAAATTTGTAGCCAGTTGCGGCACCGGCACACCCGCCAAGGCTGCGGGCTTGAAATTCAGCTGCGTTACGGAGCTATATAATTGAACCATGCTGGGAGTTACGGGCCAGAGTCGCAAACCCGTAAACCATTCTCGCGAACATTGTCTGTGCGGCCTGGAACATGATCAATTAGTCAAACCCGTAGTTACGGGTTTAGACGGAGCCAATAGCAAATGAGATCATCATCATCATCCGGTCACTGAAAAATGAAGGTTAGAATTCAAAGCCTTACAGGTCTCAATTACAAGTTTCGATCGGACCCACATTCCAGAAATAATGTAATATTAATAAATCCGTAAATATTATATTCTAGTCAATGTGAGGTCCATTATATGTATTAACACATTGATTGCCAGGGGATATAGCACAGAAATTAATCATAAAATAAACTATTTTATATTTCAGATTTGCGAGCTTGAGAATGTTGTGCTGTTATAATTAAAGGGAAAGTGATGTTAGGTATTAAAATTAAGTACAGTAGTGTGTTGATGTTTGCATTTACAGTGCTACTGATAGGACCTTGTGAGTCCTCTCTGGTACCCGTTGGCTTTTTGGCTCCATTTGCGGGTTACAGGTTTGAATGCCAGTGGATTTGTAGCAATTTAATAGCGATTTTTCGAACGTAACCGTTACGGACTTGACAGATCAAAGGATTTGCGGCCACAGAGTTCAGATTTCAACATCCTGTAGGTTTTTTTCGCCCTTAACCCGCAAGTCGTTAGCGGGTTGCTTTACAGGGCCAATTTAATTGCCGTAAGTCTTGCGGGCTCAGTTACGGGCTACGGTTTTACATGTTGAGGGAATTTAATAGGGCTGTTGGGGTACTATATTTATTGCAGTATTTATTAATGGACTGGACTAGCACAATTACATAAACTGCAGCCAAATAATTGCCTCTAGCAATTTAACTATAATTGCCTAAGAAACACTGTTGCCTTTCCTGAATAATACAAATATATTGGTAATTCTACTACCTCTTAGAGACCCTAATAAAACTGTAACCCTAATAAAAAAAAATATTTTCCAAGTATTGGGTAGGAAAATCCTGCAGTTAGGGATTTCTGTGCTGATTTTATGTTTTCTGCATCTTCAAAATGAAATCCACCCAGCCAACTCATTTTCTGAAAAGTCAAGCTGTTGTGCTGAGCCAGAAAGAAACATTTTTTTTTCTTCTTCTAAATAACCTTTTACGAATACCAAAAATGTTGTTGGTTGTTGAGACATGGTGGTTTCTCATGTTTCAGTTACATGATTCATCAGTCATTTTGTGGATACATTGAATCAATCAATGAAAAATCCTATAATTGGAAGGGGATCAGTGTAAAGCCAGGCAAATTGCCCTGGTATAGTGTAACTGAGTCTTAGTGTAACACTCTTGTAAGACTCATTAGTTAGGAGACAACCAAAATGGAAAAATATATCAGTCGTTGCTTTTTCCTTAAGCACCACAGGGTCTGACAGTTATTGTGGCAACATCAAAGATCAATTAACATTACAGCCTAATATGTGTAATTACTACATTTGGTGGGGCTCTCCATAGAAGAAAGGATATGTATGGCACCACATATAGTGCACTTGTAGGAATACAATGGGCCATAAGTATTGATGGGTTTGGAGTAATCTTGGAAATGGCAAATCCTAATATGTTCATCCAACAGGAACACAACTATTCTGCAAAGCTTCATCCTCTTGTCTAGAACATATATTAAAAATAAACAATTAGCAGATCTAACTGCACCAATGTAGAACTTGAGAATTTGGCCCTATTTGTATTGATTAAACCTAATAAAGTTTGATGAACCTGAAAGAGAGGAATAGTTTTAAACAATGATATGCTTCTCTCTTTTATTGGTTGTATTTGTAACCTTGAAGTACATGCAATTAGGTAATTGTCTTGTTTTCTCCACCCTACTAATACTGACATTTGTAAGGGACCAATTGGAAAAGTAGAATAAGAATGAGTAACTGAATGAGTAACTGTAGTATCACCTACCATAAAATACAGTATGCACGTGTATCTCGCTGCTACCATTCATACAAAACCATATAACTCTGTTTCACTTGGCATAATATAGAGGTAAATATTTTTGTACATAATGAAAATTAGAATTTCAGAGGGAAGCTACTTTTATACTTTTGATATCCCATCTGCTAAATACATTATTATTATTATAATATTATTATTGTGTATAAAGCACAAACATACGCTGTAGCACACTACAAAATGGGTACTGTGAGCACATGGTCATTAGTGATGTTTACTAATGTAACATAGATATGCAGATTGATGGAATGAGGGGCCCTGTTTATGAGCTCCCGATCTAGGTAATTTGAAGCGCATACAGCATTAATATGAATGAATTTTAATATTTTTAAACCACCTTAGAATAAGTGGTGTAAATGATTATGCGCCAGCCTTATGTATTTATGCAAAAAAGTGGTATAGCTTATTTTTAAACCTCTATAGATGTAGATACATATTTTGTATATTATTCTCATTTAATAGTTAACATTTGTTTCTGTTGTGTTTTTTGGTGTTGCAATAAAATTGGAAAGTTTTAAAGGACCACTGTAATAACTTACAATAAACCTTTATATGTTTGTTGGGCATAAGATGCAGTTTAAAAAAAATAAAAGTTAATATTTTTCTTATCTTTTTAAACTGTCTGTTTTCCTTTCAAGCAGAGCTGCTTATATCCACCCCCTATGCCTTGTTTTGGGGGGGGGGGGGCAATTCTGCCTAGGAACTGTACCATCATGGAGCTTGAAGCAGGCTAGACTGATGTCACTAGCACTGCCCACCAGTGACTTTATTAGCTCCGCCCAACCCCTACACAGAGTTAACAGCTGTGTTGTAACCTGCTTATTGCGGTTCCATACTGTGACCGTGCATGAGCCCGGCCTCCTTTACTGAGCATGCTCAGTCAAAACCAATATGTCACTAGTGTGTAGTGAGAGCTGCCATTGCATTTCTGATTATATAAATGGGCGGTCACTCTTTTTGCAAGAAACATTTAGAAGATCGTCACCGTTAGTAAATTGGCACAATTAAGCAACTTTTTTTTTATTTTGAAAAAGCCCTCCTTGGCTTATACTCCAGTCAAAAAAAAAATCCTCCTCCCCCCCCCCCCTTATCTTTCTCCTACTCCCCCCTTCTCCTCCTCCTTCTCCCTGTTATCCCCCCCCCCCCTGTTATTATCTTGTATCCACCATAACCTGTTCCTTACTACACCCTCTCCAATCCCTATCTCCCTTCCTCCCTACTTGCTACTATGCTCCGATGAGCTGATGCTGATCCTGACACCGCAGCACGTCTTCCGTACCTGCATATGCTAATGGCGTTACGCGCATGTGACGTCACATCATTAGCATATGCCGGTACAGAAGACGTGCTGCGGCGTCAGCATCAGCTCATCGGAGCATAGTAGCAAGTAAGGAGGAAGGGGGATAGGGATTGGAGAGGGTGTAGTAAGAATGAGGTTATGGGGGAAACAAGATAAGGGGGGGAGGATGATGGGGGGGGGAAAGGAGGAGGAGGATGATGGGGGGGAAAGGAGGAGGAGGATGATGGGGGGGAAAGGAGGAGGAGGATGATGGGGGGGGGGAAAGGAGGAGGAGGATGATGGGGGGGGGAAAGGAGGAGGAGGATGATGGGGGGGGGAAGGAGGAGGAGGATGATGGGGGGGGAAGGAGGAGGAGGATGATGGGGGGGGGAAGGAGGAGGATGATGATGGGGGGGAAGGAGGAGAGGGAGGAGGATGATGATAGGAGGGAAAGGAGTAGGATGAGAAGGGGGGAAGGCCCCTCTTTTCCACCCTCGGTTTATACTCGAGTCAAACCTTTTTTACCGTTTTTTGTGGTAAAATTTGGGGTTTCGGCTTATACTTGGGTCGGCTTTTACTCTAGTATATACGGTAATAACTTATAGATGATATTTATTTTTTTACTTTATAAAACATATTGTCCATTGTGATGCCTAGTTCTTCAAAAAAGCATATTGAAAATGTGAGACTTCAGTATCCCGTTTAAATGGCCACAGTATGATGAAACAATGTGTGTTTTAAATATGTGAGAGTGACTAAAACATAATTAGACTTGGGGAAAATACCTAAACCTAGTTTTAATTAGAAAAGAAAAACATTTTGTTGTGCTGCTGGTCTCTTTCGAGAAATGCATGATACATTGGAAGAGATTGCATGTGTAAGAATAGGACTTTTGCAGGCCCAGCTCTTCCAGAAATGTAGTTCTATGCAAGCCATTTGTTTATGATGTTATGCAGGGAAAGGGTAGGTATCAAATATCATAGTATCCAATAATGTAACAAATGCCCCTCGCCACTCCCTTATTCCCACCATTCCTCCACAATCGATAAGAACATGAGCATCGAGAGCAAGTCAGAGAAGATGGGAACTTCTATACACCAGCAGAATTTTCAAGAATTTAAAATTTCTGTAATAATGGTAATTTTAAAGGGACATGGAACACAATTTATTTTTATGCATTCTCTAAACTTTATCAAAATTGCGTTTTGCATGAACAAAATATTAAGTAAAACCTGTTTGGACTTATTTTTCGTCAGTGAAAATGAATTGTATATAAATTTCAGTCAGTTATGATTCATGCAGGTTTATTACTGCCCATTGGCTGAAAATTGCAAACAACATTTAAACATTTCAATATTTTTTTTTCCTGTTTTGTGGAACATCATCTGAGAAAACACACAGAGGTATATTACCATGAAAAGAAATGCCTTCAGTGTCCCTTTATGTTGTTAGTTTGTCACATACTTCAGACTTTAATTTTTTTTAACCCAAGCTATGGTCTAAGAGCAGCTATGAAAAGAGTAATTGAGGTTGAAAAAATATTTTTTTAGTCCAAGTTCAGCCTTTTTAGATCTCCTCTGATATGCCATATGCGGATGATCAGATTCATCCCTGGATCAATACTTTCTAATTATTCAGGATAACCCTGAATGCCCTTTTTATTTAAAAATATATCCAATCCCGTTTTAAAGTTATCTATTGAATCTGCTGTCACAACCTCCTTTGGTAGAGAATTCCACAGATTAACCACCTTTTTTTGTGAAGAACCCTTTTCTTCTTTAAGGGGGAATCTTTTTACTTCTAACCTGAAAGGATGTCCTCTTATCAGATGAAAACCTCTTGGCACAAAAAGTTCGCTTGACAAAGCCTTGTTTTGACCCTAGACATATTGGCCCTCATTCAATTGCAATTTTGCCAATTGAATAGGGGTCTAAATAAGCACATAACATATTTTTTTTAAAGAAGTTTTTAGTTATTAAGCATCTATCCAAAAGCAAGGTTTTCACTAACTAAAAACTTCTTTAAAAAATATATGTTATGTGCTTATTTAGAGCCCTATTCAATTGGCAAAATCGCAATTGAATGAGGGCCATTGTATATAGGATAATCATATCCCCTCTTAGATGCTTTTTTTTCTAGAGAAAATACGTTTAATTTGGTTAGTCTTCATAACTTAGCCCCTCCATTCCCCTTATTAGTTTTGTTGCCCTTATTTGTACTTTTATCCAGTACATAATATAATGTGGAAGGATATTGTATCTTATTTTTATCCTTTATATAGATGTACAATATTTCACTGCATTTGAGCAAACTCTGGGAAGAGCATACTATGATGTGTCATCCTAATGGAGGCCATGGACAACAAGCTTTGCCCAAGAAATGTGCTGCCCTAGGCTTGGGCCAATGCTGAAATAAAGACATTCTTATAAAGGTGCACTTAATCCTTAATTCTTGGTGTTTTTTAGTTGTCCTGGAAACTAATTTCCGAACCAAGTAAAATAAATCTATGACTATGTTCCCACTTTAAGTTGATCTTAGAGAAAATGATTTGGGCTTCACAGGAAGAACCAACCAGAATGTCATATCAAGGTCTGTAAATCTAAAACCAAAAGCAATTTATTTTCCAACTTCCAGTGCTATTATTCAGGTGATAATAAGATTTAAAAGAATGTGCAAATGAGAAGACAAAATAATTACAAGCATGGTCATATATCAAAAGCTAGTCTGTGTTTTTTTTTTATTAGAAATTGGGTTAACATTTTTATGTAGCACAATAGACATTTTTATTACTTGCAGAGTCATATTGTATGACTCCGAACAATGAAACTGGTCATGATTTATGTTGGGGCTTCCTAATCAGTAGTTGGCAGCTTGGAAACACAGGCCCAACCAGAATTCTGTGGAACCGTACTGGATGTAAGACACACACACACAATCAGTCTCAGTACTAATTCCGTTTATTGCTACGTCATTGCATAGACTTTATACTTGCAAAAGAAGGCGGATATTAGAGCGATTTTCACAGTTCATGTTAGTCGGTACAAGGACATATAATCAGGTGTTTTCTGTTTCTTAGAACAACTAGAAATGTTTTGTGTTTTAGTAAGGTCGACAAACATCTCAAGGATAGGCACATGATATTATGGTTAGGCTATGTGTCAGCAAAATATGTTAACCCCTTCATTGGCAGAATATGTTAACCCCTTCATTCCCCTCTTAGATCACAACGTGATCTTTATTTTGGATGTAAGCAGTGGTGTATATATATATGATAGGAAGCGAACTGAGACACTGCAAGGTGATAGACCCTCCAGGGTATCAGTACATGAGATATACCTGTGACCGGGTGGTGTTAAGTCACAGTATTTAGCTGGAAATTCTTAGGAATAAAGCCTTGCAGTATGTAATAAAAGCACAAAGGAATACAAGTAATGACAGTAAACAGAATTATCATCAATATAAGAACAACATTCTTTACCTATTAAAGCACACACACCGCCTTTGGAAGCTAAAACATAATCTAAAGCCATTCTATTCTACAAAGTGACCATTCTAAAGTTGCACCTGCTCCTAGTTTAGTTTCCCAATTGCTTCAGCAGAGTTAATCAAGGCCCTCTGTACTAGTAGAGAAAGGATGGATAGTTCTACCTGTAGTCTCTCTACGCCTGCATGTGGGAAGGTTATACCTAGGGTGTCTAAAAATATTTTCCACCCGCACTTCTGCTCTATATCCATCATGGTTCTGATGCAGCCTTGTGGAAGTGTTGGGTTTGTGTATATATATGGGATTACTTGACCTAAATAACAACTGCCCACCCAATTAGGGGGCAGCCGTCGATAGGCGTACCTGCCACAGATAAAGTATACATTCATGGCTGGAGAAGGCGGCATAAGGTGGAAGAGATTAGACACGGACCTATTACTGTTGCTACAACCAGTACCATTAATTGATATATATGTAAAAAAAGGAAAATAAGTAGGGACATCCGGGACCTCTACAGCTCCAAGGTGAACAACTCTTGTACAGGTCAGAAAGGGAGGAGGTCCTATAAAAATAAGCGTGGTATTGGAGCAAGTGGACCAACCAACAGATTTACATTTTCCTAGGGCCCTAAAACAGTTATACCCTGGGTTAGTGTGGGTTACATAAAATTATACACTCTTATTATATTTTGATGGGAAATACGTGCGTGTTGCATCCATATAGAGTTAAGTGTTGTGGCTGATTGTACATAAGTAAAGAAATTCCATTTGCGGGGTTGTGTACTGCCATTGTAATATATGTGGCTTTGAGTGAAGTTTTCTGCTGAAAGGCCAAATAGAGGCATACCCATTTCCCCATGTATAGAGACGTGCGCACTTACCCAGCAATTGGAAATGCTAAAGGAGTGATCATATCCTTGTAATGTATTACGTTCCCAGGGATGATTTTTTATAATTGTGTTATCACTTGTGGATCTCTTGTGCCTATGAGGTGAACTAGTATTGGTGTGAGTGTTATTGTGTTTACCACAAACAGACTTTAATGGTCCCAGTTCGTCTGGGTCATAATGGCAATTAAGAAATGTCCATAAGGGCAAATAAATCAGGAGCATAAAGCACATCAACAGGAGAAAGTTCTTCCATGCATTCTGTGGATGCAGAAGTAGGTTTGACATTTTCATTATCGCTGTCTTCAATCGCTTTCACGGGGACTTTGTCACCTGCTTCACCCCTCTTTGGACACAGCTTCAGACGTGATGCGTGGATCCAGATGTCCTGTGAGTCAGTGAGGACGGCAGTCCTGGTTACTGCTACATCGGTAGTCGGTGGTCCGAATGGGAAGCCTCCCTTCTTTGCTCTGTTCAGTTGTCGGACACAGACGAGGTCACCTGGCTGGAAGGACACAGACGAGGTCACCTGGCTGGAACGGATGTGTTGGTTCCTGTGAGGGTGAAGGAAAAGCGAGAAGACACATCACCATAGATGCCATTCAATTTATCAATCAATTGTTGCACATATTGTTCTCTTATAAGATCAAGATCACCAGACATCATTACAAGTGGGCCTTTTACCCAAGGAGTTGGAAATAGTCTTCCCATTAGAATCTCAAAAAGGGGACAATTTAGTAGACTTATTAGGAGTCATCTTAATTTCTGCTAGAATGGCAGATAAGTATTTCTGCCAGTTCACCCATGTACCTGCAGTGGCCTTTGTAAGTTTCTCCTTAATAGTGCGGTTTATTCTTTGCACTATGCCTGAACTCTGAGGATGGTAAGGGATATGGAATTTCCAGGTTATCTGCAGCCATTGTACCAGTTCCTTAATTACCGCACTAATAAAGGCTGGTCCATTATCAGAATTAATTTGCAATGGGCATCCATATCTCAGTATTACCTCGGTAGTTAATATTTTAGCTACCGTCTTAGCATCCTCTTTTTGTGTTACAAAGGCCTCAGGCCACCGTGAGAACTGGTCACCAACAGGTACAATTGCTTTGATCCTGTCTGGGATATGAGTAAAATCAAGCTGTGGGTGGAGGCAAATGATCATGTAATGCTTTGTTAGGTACTGTAGAGTTATTCTGTAGACACTGTATATATCTTTGTATGTATGTCTGGCAGTGTGATTTTAAGATTCTGATGCAAAAATGACACTTGCAACTGTTGCTACCCTGTCAGCTAAAGTATTACCTCTAGATATAAAATCATTGCAATTCTTTTACTTGCTATGTGTTATCAGTTATTACTAGTTTCGTTTTCAGTGTGTACTACTGGATGCAGCAGGGGGGGGGGGGTTTGGGTTGCAGCTGCAGCTTCTCTCTGTCCCTGCTCTTGAGCGGGGAAAAGGGGGGGGGGATGCTTTCTGTACGGCCATATCACAATGAACCAAATGTTTTTGGAGACACGCCAGCATCCCCTGGACCGGAGTAGGGTCTACTTTGGAAAATAATGCAACGGGACACATACTATCTCCGTGATCTTGGCCACAGACCGCGGCCATGGTTTTACAGTTGTCCTTTGCATACAAATGAAAAAGTTTACAATAATCAGGTAGTCCTAAAATGGGAGCCTGCATAATGCTAACTTTTAAGGTCACAAAAGCTTTAGTCATGCCTGGAGTCCACTGAATATGCTCTGGGCTGTCCCCCTTAGCAGCCGTACGTAAAATGGAGTCATAGTGAGCATTCAGGGATCCATTGCCTGCAATAATTAATCATAAACATGTGTTGCCCCCATTTGTATTTTGTTTTTAGTTACCTTGTGACCTTCAGCTGCTAGGTGCTGTAGCAGACTGAGTGAATCCTGTCTTTTTGGCTTCCCCGTTAGGAGTACATACCAAACAGTAGGTCCTTGTGACGGACTGAATGGGGACAGAACCATGACACGGGTCCATGACCGCAAGGTATTGGAGCACCAGTGAGTAAGCAGCTGGTGAATCCACGTAGCCTTAGGGGAAGACGGGCCCATATTAATTGGCACCCATCAAAAAGTGAAAACCATAAGTAGTTGTGTCTCAAGGTCCAATGGGACCAAAAATAATGCGTTTGATAAATCAATAATAATAAATATAGTGGCGTCATGGGAAATGGCCGTAATGAGAGCAGTGATATCAGGGACAATCGGGGCAATTGGAATGACTAAGTAATTAATTGCCCTTAAATCCTGGACAAATCTAAAGTCATTGTCACGTAATGGAAGGGATGTTAGCCCAATTCCATCCTGACTCTGTATCAGAGTCTAAAAGTCTGTATAAAAAGTCTGATGTCAGTCTGAGCTTGACACATTCACTTCAGATACATCATATATGTAGAAGGATTAATTCCGGCGTTAAGGGCTGCCTGTTTTCTCTTTCCGTATTTACTATTTGCAATCTATACAAAAACAAACTCCATTTTGGATCAAATTCACATACAAAATCTCTCTTCCAAATCACTTACTATAACATTCTAGGAACTATTCGCTTCAGTCCCATACTTAACTTACAATAATTCCCAACTAACACTCCACTTCTTCCTGAGACCTCTCCACAAACATTTAACTACAAATACTGGAATCCACCTTAAAAAGTTCAGCAACAACATTCCATACACATCTTATCCAAACTAAATACGACCTTAAGAATTTTCTGCAAGGAGACAGAAATTCACAGCCTTTTTTTTTTTTTTTTCTCGGGACGCAGAGATAAGTGTTAGCAAGCTTTAAAATAGAATAAACACACTGTCTTACACTTACAAACAAGATAGACCATAAATCCTCCACTGTTACATATTTCTGGAAAAAGATTTCCTTTTTTTACATATATGCCGGCTTTAGAAATATATTTCAGTGGTGGACACAGCCTTAAAGACACAGACAAAAATTCTCTAACCGGCATTTCTCAATTGTATTGCAAAGAAAATAAAGTACAGCAAACACTCACAAATTTATTTGCAGCAAAAAACACAAGACAATCCATCTACTTTATAAACAAAATCAATCAGAATATTATATAAATGTATGTAAAGAGAAGAAAAAGTTCCTTAATATTTCTGTGTTCTTATCTCATTTGCTCTTTCACGGGACCTGATGTTACTCTGTGTATATAATTACATATGACAGCTTTGGGAGGTTTAGACTGGGAAGTAACCATTTACAACTATCCTTCTAAAAAAAACTTTAGGTGGTTGTCTCAATAGACAACGTAACCTTATTTGCTATCACAGTTTTTTAATCCGAGAACAGGATTCGTCTGTACCGAGCTGAAATATCTCGGACAGTCCTGAAAGATATTCTCGAGTTAACGGGTTGCCCCTAGACACAGAGACAGTGCGTCTTACAGTGTCCAGAGCTATACTTACTTCCTGATTTTTACACAGAATAACAAACATTTCTTATCTTAAACAGCACAGCAATACAGCAAAATTAATCAGCAAGCAAAAGCGGATTTTGGGCACTGTAAACCAAGCCGTCAAGTATATATTTATATCAATTTTATCCTTTCTATTCCCACCTTAGGAATAATATATATATATATATCCTTGATATATATATGGCCTTCCAGAGGCCTAATTTTACACTCTCTTCCTTAGAGAGTCTCCCTACCTTTAGGGATTATACCTACAGTCTACCAAAGACTTAATTCTTAATTTTTAATTCTCCCTACCGCAGGGATTGTATGCCCAACTTATATACTTATATACAGTTTACAAAGGACGACGAGAGTGGGAGCAAAGGAAGGTGCAAATAGACACAATTCACTCTACTCACCCACTCCGTCGTACTTCGATCTCTGTATCCCACTCTTCTGACACCAGTTTGTTGGGGCTTCCTAATCAGTAGTTGGCAGCTTGGAAACACAGGCCCAACCAGAATTCTGTGGAACCGTACTGGATGTAAGACACACACACACAATCAGTCTCAGTACTAATTCCGTTTATTGCTACGTCATTGCATAGACTTTATACTTGCAAAAGAAGGCGGATATTAGAGCGATTTTCACAGTTCATGTTAGTCGGTACAAGGACATATAATCAGGTGTTTTCTGTTTCTTAGAACAACTAGAAATGTTTTGTGTTTTAGTAAGGTCGACAAACATCTCAAGGATAGGCACATGATATTATGGTTAGGCTATGTGTCAGCAAAATATGTTAACCCCTTCATTGGCAGAATATGTTAACCCCTTCAATTTACTCTTCACTAAGTTTACATTATTTAATAGTTGAGGTTATGATGCCTTTTAGAGGACAAATACATTATAAATATTCTTAGTAGAGTTACAGAACTTTTGAAACAAATAATGATTTTTATTTCACAAACTATCATAGTTTTTGGGGAAATGTTCTTTTGAGGTATGTAATAACCTAATCGCATTAGTTGTTTTATAAGCCATAAGCATACATTTTTAGAGACAATTTTAAAATCTCTTATATGTTGTCTGTCCTTTTAGCACTTTCAATCGGTTTAGAGCCCCAGAACTTATTTATATTTATTTATTTATTTATATATATATATATATATATATATATATATATATATATATATATATATATATATATATATATATATAATTATTTTTTGGAGGGTGGTTTTGTGATTTCAGATTGTTTTAAATTTAAAAACCTTTCCCTATCCTTGCACATACTGAGAAGCAGGTAGATTATTTCCCTGCTCTGAAGTTGCTCCCATGCCTTGAACAAGAATGATTGTGGCCATGTTATCTTCTATAGATTGCTATTACATTGTTGCAATCTCTGGGAACTTGAGTTTCTGCAAAGGATCATGTGATGTATAGTCCCCTCCACAAGGAATCAAGGAGGAGCTAAGAAATTGCTGCCTATGGATTTCTGCATTGTTGTTGGCTTGCAGGTTAGTATAGGGTTAAAACCCATACTTGAATGCAGCGATTACATTGGCTAGTACTGTGTTTGTATGAATTCAACTCTTGGTGTGTGTGTATATATATATATATATATATATATATATATATATATATATATATATATATATAATTTTTTTTTTTAATAAAACAAATATGTATATGTAGAATGAGTAAATGTAATGTATGAGTATTTAACGCCTACATGGCAAGTACAGATTATAAAGTCTTTAAAAATGCCCCAAAAGATTATGAATAAGAGCTGCTGTAGAGAATAATGCAAGATCACCACTCCCAAATATATGTATGCTCCAGTGTACTAGTGTACAGAGTACTATATTGATCTTTGAGCTTTTTTAAATCCATGAAAGGTATAAAGGCATGCATTTTGTTTCTAATACATAACTTATTTACTGCGTAATGATATAACTTTGGACTAAGGAGTATATGTCATCTTCTTATAGAGCCACACTGATTCTCTGGATTTTAGAAGACCTTTTCCTGTCACATTGTTATAGTTAAATAGAAGCTCATCTTTCTTATGTTAATGCGGCCTTTGTTTTATCTTAATTATGTTTGTTTTTTTTACCCTTGAAACTCTGTGATTTACTTTGATGTTCATTCTTTTTGGGTGATTTGTTGTTTTTTTGCTGACCTTTTGGATTTTTTACTTTGTTTTGTTATTTTGCAAGTGAAAACCATCTAAGGTAAAGTAAGTAATTCCATAGAATTGAAGACCAACTTCAAAGGCTTTCTATCCCCTCCTTACCTCTTGATAGTAATAAGGAGAGTGATTGTCCTGTGCACTGATCTGTGTACCCAAAGTTTCAACAGGACAAACAACCTACTGAGTAGTTAGCTTTTGTGATTTAGAGTGTTTGAAGTTGAACCTCAGTCCCCAAATCTTGCTGTATTAGGATGCATTAACAATCTGGAGCTTCACACCTGTTTAAAGATACGTATACTCCCTAATCTCTCATAAAGCGAACATATGAAGGTTTGAGCTGTACAGCAAATTTTGGATTAAACAAAGCCAGATAATCAGATTTAAGAAGGATACAACAGATTATAATAAGCATAGTGGCTTATTACAAGTATTTACCACCTCCTGCTAATGACTGGTGTACATGGGATAATGCAGGCTGAAAACAAAAATACTATGTTCTGTTTGACTTTGTTTTAATCTCTAGGTTTACATTTCAGACTTTCTGTAGCAGGGAATTTATCCTATGAATTTGGCTACCATTATGCAAATAATTTTTTACATTTATTATATATTTAAAATGGTTAAAAAATTTTTTAAAACAATAAAAATAAATATATAACAATCCAATGGACACTTTATCTCTTGTGCAGAGGCTGCTTTTGGAAACTGACACGACATAACCAGTGCACACATTGAATTAGTAGGCAAGCCTATCACTGTTGCAATATTTTTTGATAGAAGTGTGTTATTATAAATGAGTTGGGTTGTACTACGCCATTTAATTAACATATCATAAAAATGATTCCATTCTTCAAAGATGGATTAATACATATGTCACATATTCTTATTTAGTTAATGTTCTCATGCAGAAAATGTGGCTGCACTCAATGAGTGGAGTTGAACAATGCTACAAAGATTGCATGGCAAGTTTGTTCTTTCCATAGATTTTTTTTTTTTTTTGGCGTCGTTCAGTCTCTTCCGATTCTGTGACCTCATGTACTGTAACACACAAGGACATCTTTATGCCCAAGGTCATGCTGATCCACTTGGTATTCATGGCAGAGTTACTGGAATGGGTTGCCAGTTCCTTCTCCACTGGGCTAGAGCTCCTGGTATTCCTAGGTGGTCTCCTATCAAAGTACTGAACAGGCCCAACCCTGCTTGGCTTCAGGGAGGTGTGACCTCTTGGTTCCCTGACTTGGAATGGAACCAAGGTTGCAGAGGTAAAAGCACGGAATCCTAACCATTGGACCGCCAGGGAACCCCAGTACTATAGACTATACTATAAAGTAATCATGAGTAACATCCAGCCCATTGGCCACATGTGACCCACCGAGGTTCCCCATGCACTCTCCAATATATTCTCCACAATGGGAAAGCATATTCCTTTTCAGTAGCATGCACTTCATGTTACCTTTCCACAACAAGCAAATTACTTCACATTCCAAAACATTTTTGCTTATTATCTCCATTCCCCATTAATCCACATCAACCTCTGTCCTCTCCTCTAGTAATATTGCCGTTTTTTGCTAGGTGTACAACAGATAGGTTAAATGTGTTCTTATACCCTTTTATGGACTCAGGACCACATATAAGGCCCTTCAAATTAAGTAAGTTGCCCTTCATTGCGAATGTATAGAGCTTTTATTAAAAGGGTTAGAGATATTCACTTGGTTGAGTGACTTGATCTCCACCTCAAAGGTTCCAGCATACTTGTTTAGTAAGACATCCTATTACTTTATCTTTCTTAACAAGAATGGAGACAGTGTTGCATATAATTACATAAAATAAATAAACTTTCTAAAACATTTGACCTCTTGTCAATCCTAGCTCTTCATAATAACATACTGGAAGAATGAATAGCATGTCATTTCTAGCAAACATTAAAAAAAAAACATGCAGGTGTTCGTAATTGGCCTAAACCCTACATGTAAACTGAGCCACCTATAGCACCAGATAAACACCTATCAGTAACTGTTGTCACTAGAATTAAAGCTATACATTTTCTTGCAGTGATCATGGCAGACAAGGGGTTAAATATTTAATAAAATCAAATGTGGGAGGGTTATACGCTGTCCTATGCCCCCTGGGACCTCTTCGGAACCCGAGGGGCCATTGAAGGCACACCAACCCACCCACACACACAAACTCCTTGTGCTTTAGGGGTTAATAGATCCCACCCCAAAGTTCTCCCACTTGAACAAAATGTCTGCTAGTACCAACTGAGGTCCCAGTGGACATCCATAGACCGTATTCCCACAGGCCCTATCACTTTGTGTAATCAACCTAATTGTTGGGGCTCTACGTTTTCCCTTGGGTATCCTTAATAACCCTATGGTATCTAAAATGTAATCTACCATCAAAAGGTCCCCATGGCACCTAAAATTAGTCCTCTTACATTGGGGTACCTATGTGAGATGCATAAAGTTTGGGTTATTGGGAAAATAAAATTAACAGTGCAGAATGTATTTTAAATTCATTTTATAAGAGGATAAATAAAGGTATCTATATATTGATTTGTTGCCATTTATTGCCTTCGGTGGGAATGTAACATTAGAGCCATAGTACATAATTTATTTCATGGACTCATAAACTTGCTTATCTTCTGGTCTAGGTGTTTAACTGTTTGCGGTATAGGAAACTTTTTTTTTTTTTGAAGTTAGGGGAAAGGCTCTTGTGTTCATTTTACAACTGAGAATTATAGAGCAACTAAATGGTCTACAATAATAATAATTATTATTATATTTTATTTGTATCGCGCCAACATATTCCGTAGCGCTGTACAGGGGATAAGAACAGGGGAAATACACGTTTAACAATTCAAAGTTGAAGGGCCCTGTTTTGAGCTTAGAATCTTAGACTTATAAGACCTAAACAGAGCCTACAATTTTTGTAAACTATTTTGGAGTACTTCTTGTCATGCCGCAATGCAAGTGGACAGAAAATAGGTATACAAGGGGATACAAATTACTTTTTTAAGCGTTTAATTGTATTGTCTTAAAGAGACCCAAGTGTTCATTTGCATATTTAAACATAATTTTATTAAGTGCTTAAAGGATCACCTTAAGAAAGATTTTTTTTAAAGCCATAATTTCTGTTTAGGCAGTAGACCAAATCTGAGTATGTTTAAAAAAATAAACTTATACTTTATTCCATGTGACTCCATTTGCAGCTCTGATCAAGCACTACATTCCTCCTTTGCTGGTGAAACAGTCTAGAACGATTGTATGTAAACTATGGGGGCCTGTTTTAGTGTACATGCTTCTTCCAGTTGGTGTGCTTAAGTCCAGCAGCTGCTGTGTGCACAGCCTTGCACATGCCCTCATAGTTTACATAGAGTCCCTAGTGTGCTCATTTCTGATTCTTTGGCACACTGGCTACAGGGGCAATATTCCTTAAAACATTTTCATGCAGTGCACTATGGCTTTTACTTGTGGAAACATTTCAAACAGTCCTTGCAAAGGTGTGCCATGCACACTGTTTTTCTCTAGCACTAGATGTACTAGCCTTTCACAGACTGCCTCGGCAACTATTTGTTCTGCTCTTACCCCTCAGAGTCCTCTAAAGAGAATATTTAAAATAGGAAGTGTTGCATTTATTAGAAATACCTTGATAACTTAATTCTACAGTTACATAGTATTTGAGGTTGAATAAAGACTTTTAGTCCATCAAGTTTAACCTTTTTAGATCTCTTCTGATCCTTTTTAATATGTGCATTATTTGTTAATTTTTTATTTAATTAATTGATCCAGAGGAAGGCAAACAGGAAAAAAAACAAAAAACATTGAAACTTTGCCAGTTGTCTAATAAGGGGGGAAAAAAAGTAAAATTCCTTCCTGACCCCAGATACTGGCGATCAAATTTCTCCCTGGATCAATATTCCTTCGGTAGTTATCTAAGATAACCTTGAATGCACTCTTTAAAAAGGGATTAAATATATTTTTGAATAAAGTTATCTATCGAATTCGCTGTCACCACCTCCTTTGGTAGAGAATTCCACAGATTAACTACTGTGAAGAACCCTTTTCTTTCTTTAAGGTGAAATCTTTTTTTCTCTAACCTGAAGGGATGTCCTCTTGTCAGTTGAAAACCTCTTGGCACAAAAAGTTCACTTGACAGAGACTTATATTGACCCTGGATGTATTTAAATAATGTAATCATATCCCCTCTTAGACACCTTTTTTTCTAGGGAAAATAAGTTTAATTCCCCTTATTAGTTTTGTTGTCCTTCTCTGTACTTTTTCCAGCTCTAAATGTCCTTTTTATGAAGTGATGCTCAAAATTGTACTCCATATTCCAAATGAGGGCGTACTAGGGATTTGTATAGTTGGTGAATTATATTTGCTTTCCTTGCTTCTATACCCTTCTTAATACATGCTAATATTTTACTTGCCTGTGCAACTGCTGCTTGGCATTGAGCACTGCTATCTAGGTGGTTGTCCACAAGTACTCCCAAATCCCTTTCTATATCAGATACCCATAGATTTGCTCCATTAAGATTATAATTTGCATGGCTATTTTTCCTTCTTAAATGCATAACTTTACATTTATTCGTATTAAATCTCATCTGACATTTAGCCGCCCATTCCACTAATTTATGCAAATCTCTTTGGAGGGAAAGCAAATCATTATCTGATTTAATTACCTTGCACAACTTAGTGTCATCAGCAAAAATGGAGACCATACTTTTTGAGTCCTACTTCTACATCATTAATAAATATGTTAGAAAGGAGAGGATCTAATACTGAGCCCTGAGGAACCCCACTTACCACATTAGTCCAATCTGAGTATTTTCCATTTACAACAACCCTTTGCTTCCTGTTTAGCCAGCTCTCAATCCATGAGTAGATATTTACTGCAATTCCTGTATCCCTTAGTTTGCACAATAGTCTTCCAGGTGGCACTGTATCAAAAGCCTTTGCAAAATCAAAAAAGCCTACCTCCACTGAGTTGCCCTGATCCAAGTTCCTACTTACCTCCTCATAGAAACGAATTAGATTTGACTGACATGACCTATCTTTCATAAGTCTGTGTTGACTCCGGCTTATGATCTTGTTCAAATAGACATATTCTTGTATATTATCACTTATTAACCCTTCTAAAAGTTTTCCCACAACAGAAGTGAGGCTCAATTGTCTATAATTCCCTGGAATTGCTCTTGCTCCAATCTTATAGGTATCACATCTGCTTTTCTCCAGTCATCTGGTAGCGACCCTGTGCTGAGTGAATCTTGAAAAATTTGATATAATGGTTTGGCTATTATAGATCCCAGCACCCTTGTATGTATTCCAACAGGATCTGGGGCTTTATTAACATTTATTTTTTCCAACCTATTTTGGATTTCTTCCTGCATTAACCAATTATTTAGTGATTGTAGTGTAGCCCCATTTTGTTGCAGTGCCCCAACCACTGGTACCTCCCTTGTGTATACCGAAGAAAATAATATATTTAGCTCATCTGCCTTTTTCTGGTCACATTATCAGACGGTCTTAGTCACATTGTAATATTCCTATAGCTTCCTTCCTGGCCTTCTTCTCATTATTATATATTTTAAAAATATTTTAGGGTTAGTCTTACTCTCTTTTGCAACTGACTTCTCATTTTCTATTTTAGCCAGTCTAATAGCCCTTTTGCAAGCCTTGTTGATTTCCTTTATAGTCACTTAAAGCTGCCTCTGTTCCCTCCTTCTTGTATAATTTAAATGCATGTTTCTTTTTCCTCATCATGATCTTTAAGTCATTGTTAAGCCACATGGGATGTCATTTACTCCTATTCATTTTATTTTCACATGTTACATACCGATGTGTATGGAGTAAGGATTTGAATGTTGTCCATTTATTTTCAGTTTTTTTCCCTGTAAGTTCTTTATCCCAGTCTATATGTTGTATTGCTGCCCAGAGCCCATTAAAGTCAGCCCTTTTAAATGTTTTTGTTTTTGGTGGCCCCTAACAACTCTGTTTTTTGTATTCCATCTCAAATTAGACTGTGTTGTGATCACTGTTCCCCAAGGGTTCCCCTGTTTTAACATCTTGATACTATATTAATATTATTTGTGATTACTAAATCCAAGATAGCTTCATTTCTAGTAGGCTCTTGTATAAACTGGTGCAGATAATGATCCCTGAGTGTACTCAAGAACCTGCTTCCCTTAGCTAAACTGCTGGTCTCATTTATCCAGTTTATTTCAGTGTAATTAAAATCTCCCATTATTAGAACTTGCACGTGCTTAGCTGCATTATATATCTGCAGCAATAATTGCAATTCATCACCCTCAATTATATTTGGGGGTTTATAGCATATTCCTACCAATATTTGTTTAGAATTAGCTCCTCCATTATTTAACTCAACCCACAAAGATTCAATGTTGTTAGTTCCACTATAAATATCTTCTCTGACTACAGGTTTAAAACCAGGCTCCACATACAGACAACTCCCTCCTCCCCTTTTACCATTACCCCTTTGTTATAACCATCCAAATTAACGGTCTAGTCATGAGTTTCATCCCAACATGTTTCAGTAATGTTTCTCTTCCTCCTGCAATACTTAATTTCACCCCAATCACATGGTCTGCTAGTCAGCTAATCAAGGCAATCAGAATAAACATCTCAGGATGTTTGTTCCCGCAATGCATCGGTCTGTCTTCAAGGTAAAATGTCTGTTGTTGACGGAACATATTATTTGATTAGGGATGTAGAGAGAAGTTTCTATGGGAGGAGAAAGCAGGACAACCATGAGGCAGTGCAAGACAACCGAAGAGTACGTTTATCAAGCCTTTGTAGTGATCTTACTCCAGTATACATAATAATCCACCTATTTTTAAATATTACCTTAAGGGGACTGTAGAGAAAAGAAGCCTTCCAATATATCTGTAATTCCTCCCATTTTCCTTTTTATAATTCTCCCTTTCACCTCTCTCCCTCTCTGCTCCTTTTTATCTTGCACATGATGCTATTCCGCGTCTCTCTAACCCCCCCCTTGTGTCTCTCTTACCCCCCGTGTCTCTCTTACCCCCCGTGTCTCTCTAACCCCGCCTTGACTCTCTAGCCCCCCCTTGTCTCTCTAGCCCCCCCCCCCTCATACTACCCCCTCTCCCCTCACTTACCTGCTCTGGCCTCCGCTCCTTCCGGCTCTTGATGTGGCGCGCATGTGATGTCACATGCGCGCCACGTCATTAGCATATACTGGGTGCCGGTTGAGGATGAGGAGGGAGGATGGGGGGGGGGGTTGAGGATGGGGGGGGGGTTGAGGATGAGGGGGGGTTGAGGATGGGGGGGGGGTTGAGGATGAGGGGGGGTTGAGGATGGGGGGGGTTGAGGATGGGCGGGTTGAGGATAGGGGGGTTTGGGTTGAGGATGGGGGGGTTGAGGTTAAGGAGGGGGCCTGAGGATGAGGATGGGGGGCCTGAGGATGAGGATGGGGGGCCTGAGGATGAGGATGGGGGGCCTGAGGATGAGGATGGGGGGCCTGAGGAGGGAGGATGGGGGGCCTGAGGAGGGAGGATGGGGGGCCTGAGGAGGGAGGATGGGGGGCCTGAGGAGGGAGGATGGGGGGGGGGGGTTGAGGATGGGGGGGGTTGAGGATGAGGGGGGGTTGAGGATGGGGGGGGTTGAGGATGGGCGGGTTGAGGATAGGGGGGTTTGGGTTGAGGATGGGGGGGTTGAGGTTAAGGAGGGGGCCTGAGGATGAGGATGGGGGGCCTGAGGAGGGAGGATGGGGGGCCTGAGGAGGGAGGATGGGGGGCCGGAGGAGGGAGGATGGGGGGCCTGAGGAGGGAGGATGGGGGGCCTGAGGAGGGAGGATGGGGGGCCTGAGGAGGGAGGATGGGGGGCCTGAGGAGGGAGGATGGGGGGGCCTGACGTTGAGGATGGGGGGGCCTGACGTTGAGGATGGGGGGGCCTGACGTTGAGGATGGGGGGGCCTGACGTTGAGGATGGGGGGGCCTGACGTTGAGGATGGGGGGGCCTGACGTTGAGGATGGGGGGGCCTGACGTTGAGGATGGGGGGGCCTGACGTTGAGGATGGGGGGGCCTGACGTTGAGGATGGGGGGCCTGACGTTGAGGATGGGGGGCCTGACGTTGAGGAGGGGTGGCCTGAGGACGGGGAGGGGTGGCCGAGGATGGGGAGGTTATGGATGGAGGATGGGGAGGTTATGGATGAGGATGGGGAGGTTATGGATGAGGATGGGGAGGTTATGGATGAGGATGGGGAGGTTATGGATGAGGATGGGGAGGTTATGGATGAGGAGGTTGAAGATGGGGCCTGAGGATGAGGAGTGGGGTTGAGGATGAGGAGTGGGGTTGAGGATGAGGAGTGGGGGAAGAGACACAGGGAAGGGAGAGGGGGGGGGGGAGACACAGGGGAGGGGGGGGGGGAGACACAGGGGAGGGGGGGGGAGAGACACAGGGAAGGGGGGGGGAGAGACACAGGGGGCAGCACATTTCCCACCCTCGGCTTATACTCGAGTCACTCATTTTACCCAGTATTTTGTGGTAAAATAAGTGCCTCGGCTTATGCTCGGGTCGGCTTATACTAGAGTATATATGGTAATCCTCTTCCTATCTTATTGCACCTCTCTCCTTTTCTCTGTAGACCTAAAAATACATATCTGCTGGTAACACAGTAGTAAAAGTAAGCCATCATTTGACAAATAAAGCAGGAAGTGTCTTTATTAGACAAAGTTAGAGCCCATGAAGGAGCCATTTCTTATCTAATGACAGGTTTTATTTTTGTTGGTTTTTTTTATATATATATATTACAACATAGTTTCTGTGGCCATAAATCCAAGTTTGAATTCTTTATAAACTTCACTGATTTTATCTTTACATACCAAAGCTTTTTTTTTGTTACAAAAACAAAATCTTTCAATTCAGAGGACACTGTCCTTTCTGCTTTTTACACTTGCAGATTCTGAGAAAATTATGTTTTTTCTTAAACGCTCCATGCTACTGTTTTACATGGCTGCTAATGTTATTAGATTAAGTACTTTACAAACAAGTTCCCTTTAATTCGGGTTACCTTTCTAATGTCCGAATATGCTGTTATTAATTTTGTAAACGATCAATGCATAATTATAAAAAATAGCCCCTTTTGTTATGGTATTGAAGTAAGTCTAATAAATAATTTATTGTGAAAAAGCCTAAACGATGTGTGTGATCTCTAATCTTGTTCTTACACAGATCTTCATTTAGTGGTACTTGTTATTTAATCTTCATTGAATTGGTTCCATGCATATAATAGATAAATTAACCATATACCAAGCTAAATACTGTAATCCCCTCTAAGCACTAAACTGCTGCATGATGACAACCATGTTATATTACTTTAAAATGTAGCATTTCTGCTTAGGATGTTGCCTTTTTAATAGAACGCAAATGAACAGCTTCCCAAGATTTGTCTGTGACCTACTTTTATAGCTATTTTTTATGGGGGGGGGGGGGGGGGTTCTTCGTTTTCTTTCACTAATACATCTGAAGTATCCAGCACCCTTGTCCTAAAATATAATGCAGGATAAGAGGGTGGAACTGGACCACCACCAACTGATGGCTTGTCTGATTGCTTTACAACCTTCTGTTGGATATCTGTGTGCTTCTGTGGGAGGGTCATTGTGGGTCACACTGTTAAGTCAAATACTCTCTTCCCAAATAAGCAGGTGGTCTAGAGGAACAATGAGGGGGAGCCTTCCTTGCTGTGCTCACAAAGAAGGAAAAAGAGAAGCGCTAATGGGCCATTATAGACGGGCAACATAATATGCCTAGGTCTGCCCAACAATCCAACCAAATAAACTGGTTATTGATAGCTTACAAACAAAATAACTTTTTATATATTTGTTTTTGTATTTTTTTCACGTAGTAATAGTAACCATAATATTATCTCTGTCTGGATGAAACCATTTCAACGTTCTAATGGTCATTAACGGATTACATGGAAACCACATATCCCGGATTGGAGACTATTGTAAAATACAACAAACTAGTTTTAAATGATTAAATACTGCCAACTGATGTTTTAATACCCTGACCAAATATTAAAAGTATTTTCCATGGCTATGAGCACATTTGGTATAATCTTCGAATTATTACATTTTGGGGAGATATTGTATAGACACTAGATATCTTCTGTCATGTTTTTGGTTTAATGTTTAACGCTGCTGCCTATATAACATATATTTGTTGCTGACTCTCCCTATACAATGAAACGAAATAATTGCAATTAGAAACTACAGTATTCTCTTAAAATTATAAGTGGCAATAATATATATAAAAAATAAAAGTGCACTATTCCTAAGCGTGTCCAACACTATTAGAATTGTGTAGATATCATCCATTATTAAGTAAGGGGGCACATGGTCCAAACTCTGCCGCCAAAGGACATTAGGGATTTTGTCAACGTGATGGAGCTTGGATTTTGCACTGTAGAATTCAGTGTGACACAGTAAGGGTTAACAGTCAGCAGCACTATTATTGTGCATGCATTCCTTGTATGTAATGTTGTTTTAGAGCCAGTCTATACAGAGATAAATCATAATTGTGGGACAGGGTCGTCAGATTTGTGTCGGTTTTAATTATGTTTATATTGTGTTTTTATGATGATTAATGAAAAGTTTTATTTCTCTTGGTTACATTCTCTCTCTCTCTCTCTGTCAGTATTTAGAATTCTAGGTTCTTTATTGAGGTTTGTGTTCCCCCCCACTTGTTTTAACATGTGTTGTTTTCTATCTTCTATACATACAGGGAGTGCAGAATTATTAGGCAAGTTGTATTTTTGAGGATTAATTTTATTATTGAACAACCATGTTCTCAATGAACCCAAAAAACTCATTAATATCAAAGCTGAATATTTTTGGAAGTAGTTTTTAGTTTGTTTTTAGTTTTAGCTATTTTAGGGGGATATCTGTGTGTGCAGGTGACTATTACTGTGCATAATTATTAGGCAACCTAACAAAAAACAAATATATACCCATTTCAATTATTTATTTTTACCAGTGAAACCAATATAACATCTCAACATTCACAAATATACATTTCTGACATTCAAAAACAAAACAAAAACAAATCAGTGACCAATATAGCCACCTTTCTTTGCAAGGACACTCAAAAGCCTGCCATCCATGGATTCTGTCAGTGTTTTGATCTGTTCACCATCAACATTGCGTGCAGCAGCAACCACAGCCTCCCAGACACTGTTCAGAGAGGTGTACTGTTTTCCCTCCTTGTAAATCTCACATTTGATGATGGACCACAGGTTCTCAATGGGGTTCAGATCAGGTGAACAAGGAGGCCATGTCATTAGATTTTCTTCTTTTATACCCTTTCTTGCCAGCCACGCTGTGGAGTACTTGGACGCGTGTGATGGAGCATTGTCCTGCATGAAAATCATGTTTTTCTTGAAGGATGCAGACATCTTCCTTTACCACTGCTTGAAGAAGGTGTCTTTCAGGAACTGGCAGTAGGACTGGGAGTTGAGCTGGACTCCATCCTCAACCCGAAAAGGCCCCACAAGCTCATCTTTGATGATACCAGCCCAAACCAGTACTCCACCTCCACCTTGCTGGCGTTTGAGTCGGACTGGAGCTCTCTGCCCTTTACCAATCCAGCCACGGGCCCATCCATCTGGCCCATCAAGACTCACTCTCATTTCATCGGTCCATAAAACCTTTGAAAAATCAGTCTTGAGATATTTCTTGGCCCAGTCTTGACGTTTCAGCTTGTGTGTCTTGTTCAGTGGTGGTCGTCTTTCAGCCTTTCTTACCTTGGCCATGTCTCTGAGTATTGCACACCTTGTGCTTTTGGGCACTCCAGTGATGTTGCAGCTCTGAAATATGGCCAAACTGGTGGCAAGTGGCATCGTGGCAGCTGCACGCTTGACTTTTCTCAGTTCATGGGCAGTTATTTTGCGCCTTGGTTTTTCCACACGCTTCTTGCGACCCTGTTGACTATTTTGAATGAAACGCTTGATTGTTCGATGATCACGCTTCAGAAGCTTTGCAATTTTAAGAGTGCTGCATCCCTCTGCAAGATATCTCACTATTTTTGACTTTTCTGAGCCTGTCAAGTCCTTCTTTTGACCCATTTTGCCAAAGGAAAGGAAGTTGCCTAATAATTATGCACACCTGATATAGGGTGTTGATGTCATTAGACCACACCCCTTCTCGTTACAGAGATGCACATCACCTAATAGGCTTAATTGGTAGTAGGCTTTCGAGCCTATACAGCTTGGAGTAAGACAACATGCATAAAGAGGATGATGTGGTCAAAATACTCATTTGCCTAATAATTCTGCACTCCCTGTATTGTGTCCAGACTACTAGTGGGTGGGTATCCATGCTGTATTTTTTTAGATAACGCCGCGCATTCCTCTTCCACCCTTTGTCTATTTCTCCCCCTCTGTGTCCCCCCCCCCTCCCTCTCCCTCTGTGTCTTTTCTCCATCCCTTTAGGTGCCCCACATGTGCAATGTGCGTATAATGCCGCGATTTGCGCATGCGCGCGGTCCAATCGCCTTTGCAATCTGATCATTGTCAAACTGCGATTTAATTGCAAAGCGCGATGATGAATCGCAGTTTGACAATTATAATATGTGATGAATCAAATATAGCTTTGATATTCTCTATTTTATAAGGAACATAGGTTACTGATACATGGAATAAACCCCTGATTGACACTTCATTTCCTATTTGAATTTCAGTTCCTATTGGTTATAACATTCTCTGCAAACAAAGTGGTATTATACATTCTTTCTGACTATATTTAACCCGTTGAATGCTAGAATGAGATTGTATTACTTCTTTACTAGTTTACAAATAAATAACAAAAAGAAGGGGAGATGAGACACTCGGCATATGCTATTACATAAAGTACATTTCTCCGATGCACACCCCATACTTCTTACCCTCACTGAGGAATCACGTTGTAGAGAAAGCATTGCATTTAAAAATCTATCTTTCAACCCATGTGCCATTAGTGATGGCTTTATGTATTCCTAGCTGACCCTTTGTGCCTTTGCTGTGTCCGAAGACAGGACCTGTATTGGTGCCCCAAACACAGTATGGGAAACAAGTTAATACATTTTCTAATGTACACCTTTTTTTTTTGGAGATAACACAATTGATCATTCATAATCCGAGGTAAAACAGAGTTGTTGCCAAAATTTTGGCAAACCGCTATACATTCATTTAAAGCTTTTTCCTTGCTCAAACACTTGGATCCTTTCCTTCTTTATGTAAAGTTAATATTTGAGCCCTAAGAATGTCTGTCTGAAAGCACAGCCTGGAGCTCTATCATCTCAATTAACACCTTTGTTGACCTGGTACAGGTGCAATATGTTTTGTAATAAAATAATTGTAAAGCATTCATGCCAGCTATTTTCCACCATTTTTTTTTTATTTATTTATAATGTCTTGTCTAGTCCTTTCCTTGTTCAGTCTAGTAGCTTGCAGTGCTTTTATCAGAAACAAATTCAAAGATGTATTAACTCTTGTGTCAGACAGGAAGGTTTTCATTTTTTTTTTTTTTATTATTCAAATTGTAAAATTTTGCCAAAGCATCCACAATTACCATTTGGCTTTAATACTAGTCCTTTACCTTACTGTAGCCATTATTTTATTTACAAAAATAATCCTAAATGTATTTGCAAGGTGAAGATTACCTCTATATAGTAATGTTTTGCTATTGATATCGTAAAGCCTCTTAAAATATATTTGGGTATGTTCCATGTTATTTATATCTTTATTAAAGCTATCCCCAAAAATCATCTTACCAGTATAGGATTCTCGACCTTTGGGTTCATTTGAGTTCATGTATTATATGTGCATAATCTGTATAAGTAATATTGCATAATTGTGCTATTTCATTAGTGATGGTCTATGATAAAATATATAGTGAAGTCTTATTCTATAGATTGCAGGATTGTATGCCCAGTGCAGAATATTATTTGGAAGAGACCTTTTAAAGGTTTCTGCACTTTCTAATAGAGACGTCTTGTTTTTCATAGCATAACTGGCTACTCTTTGTGCTCCTCTTTCAGTTATAATAGCTTTCCTTTGAGTAAAGTGATGAAAGGGTGGTAGGTTAAAGAACCCCAAATTTAAGTCCAGAAAGAAGCTTGATTTTGTTATGTTACAATCCTGGAACCCCACAATGTATAAATCTCCCAGATATTGTTTCTCTTTCTCCTTTTTTGTGTTTGTTTTTTACTCCTATGTACTTTCACATTGATTTTATTTGTTAACAGGTATATTATTTTGGCTACTTATTCCACTAAAAGGAAATATAACACACAAAAAATATCCATAAACTCTCACGAGTGGTCACATTTTTTTATTCCCACAGATTATATTGTCCACAAATTTCTCTGTACATTTAAAATCCTGAGTGCAGGGTTAATCAGTGAAGGGTTAATTAGTAGTTTCCCATGCTGTTCAATAGTGATCCAAACATGCTCTCCCTGTGGGTATATACAGTGCCTTGCAAAAGTATTCACCCCCTTGGCATTTTTCATGTTTTGTTGCCTCACAACCTGGAATTAACATGGATTGTTTGAGGATTTGCATAATTTAATTTACAGAACATGCCCACAACTTTGAAGATGTTTTTTTTTTTTTTTTGTGAAGCAAAGAACACATAGGACAAAATAACAGAAAAAGTCAATGTGCATAACTATTCACCCCCCCCTAAAGTCAATACTTTGTAGAGCCACCTTATGCGGCAATCACAGCTCCAAGTCACTTTGGATAAGTCTATATGAGCTTGCCACATCTTACCACTGGGATTTTTGTCCATTCCTCCTGGCAAACTGCTGCAGCTCCTACAAGTTGGATGGTTTGTGCTTGTGAACAGCAATCTTTAAGTCTGACCACAGATTTTCTATTGAATTGAGGTCTGGGCTTTGACTAGGCCATTCCAACACATTTACATGTTTCCCCTTTAAACCACTCAAATGTTGCTTTAGCAGTGTGTTTGGGGTCATTGTCCTGCTGGAAGGTGAACCTCCGTCCTAGTCTCAAATCACGCACAGAGTGGTACAGGTTTTGCTCAAGAATATCCATGTATTTAGCACCATCCATCTTTCCCTCAACACTGACCAGTTTCCTAGTCCGAGCTGCTGGAAAACATCGCCACTGCGTGATGCTGCCACCACCATGTTTCAGCGCATACAGCTTATTGCCGTCCTAGGTACAGATACTCCAGTCTCTGCTGTGGAACTCTGCAGCTCCTCCAGGGTTACCTTAGGTCTCTGTGCTGTCTCTCTGATTAATGCCCTCCTTTCCCGGGCCATGAGTTTTGGTGGGCTGCCGTCTCTTGGCAGGTTTGCTGTTGTGCCATGTTCTTTCCGTTTGGTTATGATAGATTTGATGGTGCTCCTGGTGATCATCAAAGATTTGGATATTTTTTTATAACCTAACTCTTACTTGTTCACAACATTGTCCATTACCTTGGTCTTCATGGCTGTGTTTGGTTAGTAGTGCCTCTGGCTTAGGTGTTGCAGCCTATGGGGCCTTTCAAAAAAGGTGTGTGTATGTAATGATAGATCATGTGACACTTAGATTGCACACAGGTGGACATCATTTCACTAATTATGTGACTTCTGAAGGTAATTGGTTGCACCAGAGCTTTTTATGGGCTTCATAACAAAGGGGGTGAATAAATACGCACATGCCATTTTTGTATTTTCTATTTCTAAAAAATAGTTTTATGTATATATTTTTCTCATTTCACTTCACCAACTTAGACTATTGTGGTCTGATCCATCACATAAAATTCAGATTAACAAAACATTGAACTTAAGGCTGTAATGTAACAAAATAGGTAAAAAAGTCAAGGAGGTGAATACTTTTGCAAGGCACTGTATATTACTCCTGGCAGCCAATAAATAAGATTTGGAAGAGACATATGTGTTCTGATAAGAGGCCATACTTAGGACCATTGCGTGTTACTCAGGATAAACCTTGTCTTTTTTTTTTTAGTTGTTTCTGACTCTTTGTGACCTCATGGACCATAACATACTAGGCACATTTTTATGTCCATGGTCATGCTGATCCACTAGGTATTCATGACAGAGAATACTAGTGGTCCACAGCATACAGCTCCTGGTATTCCTAAGTGGTCTCCCACCCAAGATCTGACCAGGCACAGCCCTGTTTGGCTTAAGGGTAGCGTGACCTCTTGGTTCCCTGACTGGAATCGAACCCTGGTGAATCCTAACCACTGGACCACCAGGGAAACCAAAACCTTTGTAATCTAAAAAGATTGTCCTGCAAAAGTATATTTTATTTTCAGTTAAAGGTATAAAGTAAAGTAGGTTTTACACACTTTCAGTAGTTAATATGTTTTTCACAAATCACTGTGAGTGATTCTTTATGGTAATAAAAATCATAGTATAAATGATCTTAATTATCGTTATTGCTTTTGTATTGCAGTGAGAGTATACCAGTTTAACCACAGTATGCCGAGCCCAGATATAATTGAAGAAGAGAAGATTCATGCCTATCAAAGACACGTAAATCCAGAGATTGGATTCAGGTAAACCACAATACACAAAATAATTGACTGTGTTAATCAAAACATTTCATCCTATACTATATTAAGCGAACAACATACTTGAGGGTTGTTTTATGCAGAGAATGAATGCGTTATATGAGATACAGTAGATGTTTTAAAATAAAGCAGAAATAGATTTTCTTATAAGTACACGGATAGTCTGTAGCTTGTGTAATTAACCAATCCCTACGTTTTTTTAACGGACAAAAAAGGCTATTTGGTAGCGTCAAATATGAACAATGTACTGGTTTTGCGGAGTAACTAACTGGGTGCTCCATGTAAATCCTTCAAAGGCCACATGCTTCCTTGAGTTGCCTGCTGACCATGACTTTTTTAACACTTAAACCTTGGTTACCATAACTGGCCCAATATATATACTGTAATATGATAAAAAGAAGCAAGCTACCTGTTTTGATTGCACCTTCTGTTCATAATGTTGATACATTCTTCAGATTTATCAGTGTCATTGGACCATATCTTGATCATGTTCCAACCTCCTCCAGTCACACACAATCCCCTCCTTACATCTACATTTCTCCCCCTAGCCAAGAGATTGGTTGCCATAGTCATTTGAAGGGCAAAGGTTGAGGTTGTTTCCTTACAGATGCAAAGCTGTACTGAAGACACCGCCTCAAGGTATTTTTTGAACATGCTGCATTGGAAGCTTCATGAGTAGATTGCGTTCCACACAGGTGTGTGTCAGTATATCTGTGTGTCATTAGCAATGAGACTAAAACCAGTATTTAACTTGTTTCTGAAGAAACAAAATTCCACATTACTACATGTATAGAAACCGAGAGCTAGAATGTGTTACGTCCTCCACAATTCGGCCCAAATCAAGATCAGTTTTCTTTCTAAGAAATGTTGCTAATTTATCAGACTTGCTACTCAAAAGTGTATATTGTAAATGGGGCTTAGAAGCTCAAAAAGTCAAGTGCTCTCCATTTAAATTAATTAATTTTTAATAAAATTAATTTATTAGAATAACAAATCAAAAATGTACTGAATGTGAATAATGCATTTGCAAAATAACATTACAGTAGAAGGCAGCTAAAGGAATAGATGCCTAGAAGGGTCTGTTCTATCTAATCCATGGTATCATCCAAATAGCCTTAGGAGACTTCACATGTTCCAGATAATCAACAAAGTATCTCAAGTGTCTTCTCATCTAAAATCAGTCCTGGAAGAATTTGGATCAAGCATTCTAAATGACAATTCAAGTAACTCATTTAATTACAGCATCTCAGCATGTTTTAAAAAAAATTAAGCGAGGGTAGAAAATATTTTTGAATGATGAGTAGATAAATTGACCAATTTAAATTTTATGATTCCTCCTTCTTTTAATCTTTTGAAATGGTGTGTAGAGGAGTAAAACATTTTTTTTAAAAAATATATTTTAAATATGCTTTTTTAAATACAAAATAATGGTTTGCCTTTTTATGGAGCTTCAGTTGCATACATTATAGAGCAAAAAGAGTAGACGTGCTCATCCGAGAACAAACAATACCTAAGTAGGTTTGATCTCTAGGTCTGGTTACCTACTCCAAGAGCACTCTTCTTAGCTCACATATACCCTTCACTGGGAGAAATATCCTGCAGTATATTGGTCCCGTCTCACTCTAGCCCAGAAATACCAGGCAATACCCTAAACAGGAGAAAACGCAAACCCCAGATGTACTATTCGGCCTCCGTGGGCCTCATAAGTGAGGTGCAGCTGTACTCCCTAAGGCAAGGGGTCAAAAATTGCCATACTTTTAAACTCTGCACACCTGCAAAAAGCAGATGAAAGTTAATCTTTTTAGATCCTTGTTGCAATTGTATTCAGATTGATAATTCAGTTGTGAGGTATTGGCATCGTTGATATATTTCTTCAATATTTTTAGATTATTTTGCACTATTCTCTTGGATATACAACTGCTGTTAAGTAGAAGAGAATGTCCATCCACCTGATCAACACCATGGTCAAGCTGTGAGGCTTTAGGGCAACCGCTCAAAACATTGGTAGACATTTTGACAAAGCATTTGTAACTTAACCCCTACACTAATCCTTTTTTTTGTTAGCTCTGTGTGCTTGAGGAGATACCTTTTTTTTAAATCTGAAAATGTGGCGCATCTCTGCCTTGTCTTGTATTGCTGAATCAATTGTTTCTTTGCACCCGTGCTTGCATTATCGCATGCAGTGCCTGAAGACTTTCAAGAGGCCGGCCAAGGAGAAAGCAGTGGTCAAACAGGCATGCAGAAGTCTCTTGTCCACTGCTGGAGTGCTCTCAAAAAGCAAAGCATTAGTATGGACTTTGGTTAGTGGTAGTTTCCTTGCACCGCCTGCTATGATTTTAAGTCTCCCTTTAACAGTGGCCCCTGGGTCATGAGGACATTAATAGATAAAAATAGCAAAACGTCACCAGACACGCTCCAGGCTAGCAGGTAGTGTGGAAGATATGAACATGGAACCCCTCATGCATCAATAGTGACTGCTAAAGTGCTTTTATGCTCATTTCTTACAAAGCTGCTAATTGTGTTGTACTGTTACATACTTTACAAACATATAGAGATTTTCCCCAAAGTGCAGTATGCCTTTGAGACTCCATTAGATATTATTTACTGTGATAGTTTTATTGTGATCCTCGTTTTGACTGTATCCCTTTTAAAAAAAAGTGTATTTCTTTAAATGCAATAAGGCTAGTCTATTATGGTCTGCATAATTTGTCTTCTAAAAATATATTTTGACAAAGTAGGTGCACGTTAAACCTTTGAATTTATTAGCAATTTGTTTGGTTATTGCAAGTCGTGGCCATGAATGTCAGTGATTTATTCATCTAAGTGATTCCTATTTAATAATACAGAACATAAAACAATATGTTTGGGGTGAGATGAGTTCATGTTCTGTCTGCACGGTATATTCTGATCATCATTTATCCATTTTAATTGGTACTGTAGACATGAATTATAATGCAATGGTCCATCTGAGAATACTCTTACGAAGATAAAATGTATTCATCGCACACTCTTTATATATTCTCCCACAGGGAAGAATATGCCTTTGCAATGCATATAGCATCTTGTTTGTTAACATTTGTGTTGCTGAGCCCATTGCAGCGTATGTACTGCGTGGCTGCTTCGCCTCGCTTTGCGAGGCTCGCATGTGTGATGGCGGTGCTGGCTCGCCTCGCTTCACAATGCTCGCGGTTGCGCCCCTGGCTTCGCGAGGGATGCAACTGAGTTACCAACATCGCAAACGTCACCAACATAGCAAGATCCACAACTATATATGTGATGATAAAGGTAATTTGTGTGCCAGTTCAGAAGAATTTGTAGGAGGGATTGCTTGTACAGGAGGTCCCCATGTTACAAATGACCCGACTTGCAGACGACCCGTACTTTAAGAACCGGCCCTGAAGGCTTTTTGTATGAGCTTATTTTTATCTTCTGTTTTTTTTTTATTTAAAGAAAGAGCACAACCATTTCTGTAACGTATTACTATATTATTAACACATATGAACCGATATAGTGTTGTTGTTGTTATTGTTAATATTAATAATCTGGGTCAGTCGCCTACAAATACGGCCTAAAAACTTTCTCAGGAACATATCTCATCTGTAACCCGAGGACTGTCTGTATTTGTTTGTTTGTTAATTTATCTATTATTTAACAATATTTAAAGTTCCTCAGAATTTAAAAAAATAGATCTTAATCTGTTTATTGAAATTACAATCAAAGGTTTGTATTCATGAACCAGTATTTTTTGGTAGTTTGACCCTTGCTATAACTTCAAAATTGTTTTGTAGAGGAAAACATTGTTCCTTACTGTTCACATACTTCAAGCAAAAATTTAATGAATAATATGTATTGTTACATGATATCAAGATCTTTGTTTCTTTTTTTATTTGCTTTTTCAAATGCTTATCCAGATCTTTTTTCCTTGATGGTTTAAGCTTGTTCTATGAGCTACAGAAAATGTAGGGAGGTAATTTATACCATGATTGTGTGATACGAGCAAAATTTGCACTGTTTAAATTTGCAGTAACCTTTTTAAAGCTGTGATCAGAGTAGATTCTGATTATTCTGATGTTATATTGTTCACACCTTTAGATTTGTGAGTTTTCAGTCTTGCATGGAGCTTTGGGGAAAGCACTATGGACACTGGATTCTAAGCCCAAAGACAGGGCCCTGCATCCTTTGCAATGTGTTAATGCTGCTATTGTTTTTGCATTGATTGTAACCCATGTATAGCGCTACAGATATGTTGGCATGCTACAAATAAACGATGATAATAATAATTATGATTCAAACCAAGCATGCTAATGTTACCTGCTTTTGATAGACTGTGAAATTGTATTTTTTTCAATAAAACTTCTCTTTAAAAAAAAAATGCTCAAACCTCTATTTTAAATATTGAATTGGGAGCTGAACAATATCCCAGTATGCAAATAAATTGTTAGTTTTACATATGGTAATGGAATGATTAATTCTTTTTTTTTCTTCTTATTGTTAATCAAGGGAAGGAGCAAGTTTAGAAGATATAGTTGAAAAACAAGGAGACACGATAGAATACCTTCAACGCCACAACGCTTTGCTGAGTAAGCAGTTACTTGCAGCTACGTCACATCAAAGCTAGGACAACATCTACTGACAAAGCCATGGAAGTACCAATAAGCTGTTCAAAATCAGTGTATTAAGATGTATTATGCACGCTCTTTTATATCAGTTACAATACATACAAAATTCAGATTGACTTTTTTCAGTGGCAAGAAGTGAGGTGGAAAAGCAATATATTTATAATATCTATTATATTTCCGTTTATTTTTTTCCCTAAGCCATTGATTGGCTGTTGTTGTGTGTTTTAAAATCAGATTATATTTGATCATAAAAAAATGTGTTGCTGAATAAAATAACAATTAAAAGGACACGACTATCACCAAAGCATATATCAATATATTAATTTGTGCCTGATAATAATAATACTTATTAATCATATCTGAATTTTTGTAAAAATTTGCAAATTTACCTGGTTTGTCTTCCAACCTTTTGGTGTCCTTTTCGATACCTTCTTAAAGGAAATATTTTGTCCAAAATTTTCTATCATGTATTTAAACAAACACTTTTTAATATAATAAAATATTTTGTATGCAATATTAGTGCTCTTTAGGGTAGGAAACTTACATTAAAGTGAAACAACTGTAAGTTGTTTTCTATCCTCTTGTCCTAACATGTTGCATAAAACAGGACAAGGAACTTAGGGATATTTATTGTATGTTCACTTTGCATGTATTTCATAGTTGCTTAAGGGTTGATTATCATACTTATTTAATACCAAAAATCTTTGTTAAGTGTGCATTATACAGTTTTAAATGCATTATAGAAAATGTGTGATTAAGTGTACCTTTTTAAAGTCTATTGCATTTTTAAAATGTTCTACTCAAGCTTAGCGCTGAATATTAATATTATCTTGTCACCATATTCAGATTAGATTGTGACACGAAGAAGCTTTGATTAATCTGAAATGCATTGTGGGGAATTATTTAAGGAAGTGTATAACTCCCTACAATCATCCATTTTATTATGCTTTAACTGACTAACCACACCACCTTGAAACACCAGATACATTTTGAGTATTATAACAAAACTGTTACTCAAATACAATTTAAATTCCTCTAACATTCTTGGTGATGACCGTGACCCTTTAATTATAGATTATTGCACATTTAATTCTAACATGTCACATATGTTTGTTTTTTTATTAATATCTGGTTTAATGTTATTTAGATTCTAAGCAGTATGGCACTTATGGGCATATTGGTATGACACATGCACATTAACTTGTGCAATCTTGTAGTTTATTGCTTTCTGTACTAGATTACTCTGAGATCCAGATTCTCCCTTTTCGGGCCAATATTTAATTTATTTTAATCTTCTTGTCTTAAGAAATTACTTAATATTAATTCAGCAGCCCATTTTTTAAGAGAACAGCCATTCTTAAAATACAGTAGAAATATAACAAAGTTCATACAGGTAAATTACTAAAAAATAAAATCTGGCTTTTTCTAGAAGAGAAATTTATACATGTGGAAATACATATTTTTGCCCTGTAATTTGTGATTTTTATTTTATAATTTGCTTGATGTCCAGAACACAATGATTTCCTGGGAAAATGTTATTCTGGGGAGTTTTTCCACTGGCTTTGAGATGTTTTTGTTACTCTAGTAAACTGATACAGCTTAAAGTTTATTGTGTTGACCTTCCCGACCAGATAAAGCTTCCATGTGTACTAGCCATAGTTTGCTTGTTTGCTTTTTACTTTTCCTCTGCAGTTATAGATTAACACCTGCTGTCTACGCCTTACTTGTAACTTCTACTCTTGTCCCTTCCTTGAACCAAGAAAACAACATTTGTATTTCAATCCACTGAATTTTTATATAAGAAAATAAAATCTGTGACACAAAAAGAACCACTTCTGTGGTTTATAGAACACTGGACAAAATGTATTTATTTAATTAAATTATTTTTTAGCCTTTTGTTTGTTTTAATTTTGTATTGCAATTGTTTATAATAACTGTAATCTGTTGATTGAAACACATTCATTTGTAATTAATTAATTCTCTTTTTGAGAACTTCTGGTTCATCATCTTCCACACAATGTGAATTATTTGCATGTTTAGCACCTTTTTTTATTCTTATTTTAATAGTTGTTCTAAAATATCTTGTTCGAAAAAGTGTTACAGTTTGAAAAGAAAAGTGTGAATACATCTGTTTAATTTTGTAACCGTTCAGCATTATAAAACCTTTTGTACTGGAGATTTGACATGTTGCTCAGTCTGCCTGATTTAAGATGCTTCTGAATTAAAGAATGACTTTACACATACATTAGCCAAGTCAATGTGTGGATGGTACATCGCTAATAATGTAACACAGGATTCTTTATTTAGGATTAAGAAAAAAATCCTATATGTGTTGTATATCGCAGAAGAATCCTTTCCTTATGAGGCTTGCAGTTTATACTCTTGAATCTCACAGAAGCAGAAACCTTGTAGGGTTGGCTACAATTTTTGAGGGGCATCCTCTGCCTAGGATTTGAAGGACCAAAAGAAGGCTTTTATGAAATATGATACTTGTCAAAGAGTTTGCTAAAATTTGCTTGAAATTTGAGCTGAAGTGCTAAAAAGTGAGTGTGTGTATTCATGTTTCTGGAGAGATATGGTTGCATTTCCTGAAGCAAGGAGTCCGCTTCTGGGCAGTGAAGGGGTGTGGTGTCAATTTAAATCTTATCAACTTGTATTAACAAAGGCTCTCTCTTTCCTCATTACCCACCATCTCTCTCCACTGATAGCCAAAACACAAACGAGCTCTGAGGAAGTGATGTTACAAACACAAAACTGATTCATATACCTACCTATGCAGAGTCTTGAAAAATGCAGATTTTTCTACATTTTTTTTTTTTTTTTTATGTCCATGGCTTACAAAGCTGCTAATAGTGTTGGTTTAGTACAATTAACTGCAGCGATTCTTTAAAGCAGAATAAGTCCACTAAATTACAATAAAACATAATTTTTAAAATATTTTTTCTAAAAAAATATCTGTTGGTATGAGTTTAACATATGAATAATATTTTTATTCTGCCTTTGTCAGTAGACCTTGTTCTTTAATTTGTTTGAATATTTGTAATATTCTAGTAATGTTGTGTTTTGTTTTTTTTATTCAAGATGACTAATGATATTCTAATAAAGGATATGAAAACACAAGTTTTTAATTGACTTTAATTCCTGAATGGTGTGCATGAAAAAAATATTTTCCTTGAAAGATTGAAAAGTAAATATTATTTTGAATGCTTATGTTTAATGTCTATAAGAGTATGGTCAGTGTCTATTTGCTACCTCTCCTTGGTGACCTTTAAATAGATAAATCCAATATGTGTGTGAGGGCGTACAGGGGTCATGTGCCTGGGAGGAACACACTAAATTTGCCTTCCATTTCCATGACAAGTCAATATCTTTGAGTCTGCAAGTTTTTGGGAATTGTAACAAAGTTTTAATTACTGTTATGAGGTTACTGAAATGGATTTTGCCTTGTATCCTCCACCCCCACCATGGAATAATGCAATTTCGTGTTCACATCTCTTACCAGTTAAATATCTGGTGAAAAAAATAACTTTGAAACATCTTCTCCGTATAGGGTTTCCTATATGTATATATTTAGTGTAAATAAAAATATTATTTTAGTATTGAATTACTTTTTTTTTTTTTTTTTTTCCTAAAACTTTTAAATTTGTGACATTGTGTAATTGCCCGTAATGCATTTGGAGACCGTGCTGTGCAAGTTTGCTTGATATTACATGCAAATACATTAATCTACAAGATGTATTTTTAAGAAATCTGTATTTATTTAAAACAAAAACACTCAAAGCATAGAAAAAAAGATATAAAGTTTAATACAGTTACACAATATGTTCTAGAAGTGCATCTTTTCTTTAAAGAAATATACAGACAACTAACAAATAAACATGAAAACAAATAGATTTCCCCCCCTCAAAAAAAAAAAAAGAAATCTTACATGCTTAGCAAACACCAGTAACACGACTGGCATTTACTGTATTTACAAAGTGTGGCTATAATAGTATACCTTCTGGAAGATATAACATTGCAGATAAACATGAATTTCTATTAATAAGAATATCATACATATTATATTATTTTATACAGAAGTCAATTGTTATGTGCACAATTATATAGATTAATAATGAGCATTGCTTCAGACTTGAAACCTCTCGAAAGCTCCTCAATATAAATAAGGCGTTTGTCCAATACAAAAGGTATCCCAATATACTGCAATACTCATTATTAATCTATGTGTGTGTGTAAATTTATATATATATATATATATATATATATATATATATATATATATATATATGTGTATATATATATGTATATATATATGTATGTATATATATATATGTATATATATATGTATATATATATATAATCACACCCAATCACAATGTCTCTATTTACAATTCACATGCTAATACTTCTAAGCACCACTGGGAATATGTTCTAGTCTATGTTCCCTTCATTACTTTTGAAAGGAGTCTGCATAAAAATATCATAGGTGGTCTATCTATCTCTACATTCACAATTTTTTAGTTTAAAACAGAATGATCTTCATGTCCTGTCTTCTATAGGAGAACGCGACCAACTGGAGAGCATAGGGGGCAAAAAAAATAAATCGCAATCTGCAGGGGAAAATGAGATTACCCCAAAATTTGAATAATCCCCATATCATGTTTATTGTGAAGAAAATGTTTTATTATCTCCATTGAATTTGCTCCCTTCCTTTGATCGTAGTTTTTGGTCATGCACCAAATTGATGTCTTGTGGTGCTCTTTTCAGTCCATTGTCAAAATAATCCATATTTTAATGCTTTATTCCCATTGAAAGATGTTGAACATAATCTGAAGTTTATCCTTGTCCATTTTCCGAGTGAAGCGAAGATCCAACTAGATGATTCCTACACAGGAGATGAACACTCTGGTCCTTAGAGATGGAATTTAATTATTTGCACATAAGTGTGTCCATAAATAATGTAGGTTGTCCTGCTGATATCACGGAATTCCTACGCTATATTCCGTCGTTAAATTCCCTCCAATATCCTACAAATCAAAGAAAATACAAAACCGTTAGAGCTTCTCAGAGCAAGTCTTCATACACACATTAGTACCGGTTAGTATAATGTATTAATTAATAATATATATTTTTATATTGCATGCTTTTAAAGGAAATGATTTGATTCAAGAGTGTGCCTCAATGAGTTATGTTTTTTCTCTCCATTGCAACATTCTGGATATTTTTGAAGAAATGTAATACAAGTTACTGAAGTGTTGTGTGCCATCTCTTTATAAATAAATACATTTTTTTGTTGTTGTTTTTTTTAACTCTGCTACAGAGGACAGTCAAGTTTTATTCACAAACAGTTTCCAGAATATAGGGTTTTACATGTTAAAATGAGGATATTACCAAACACAGTTTTTCTTTTCTTTTTTTTCTTGGCATAAACTTTCACAGCTCAAGCAACAAACAAGTATTCTTTGTGTTTGGGTTTTGTTTAGTCTACCTGTACATATGCTGGCATTAGTACTGCTGGAGTTGGTACTGTGAACCCTTTAACATTAGTAGTAAGGATTGATTATTACTGATTTTACTTATTAATAGGATGTTGAACCTATCAAGTGTAGATTTAACTGTGTTGGATGTGGAAAAACAAAAAACTGTTGAGTAGATGCGATACCTTTTTAAAGACATATCTAAGTTTCCTGGATTGTGAATGCATCTGATAGAAGAGAATCGGTATTGTATGCAAACTTTTTTTTTTTTTTTGCATGAAAAAATCCTCAATTAAACATTCACAAACTCACCCTGATGTTTGCTAAATATTTTTAGTTTACATGGTGAGGCTTTTGTTCGTTGACACCCCTGAAAATCTCTGCATAAAAATCATAATCTTAGCATAAAAATCATAATTTGTTTTGGCCAGGAGAAAGCAGAGGTTAGTTGACATTTATATCATACTCTGGGGTTCCTGTGTTGCAAAGAAGCCTGAGATATGTAGTCTGTCTCTCTCTCTCATATATATATATATATATATATATATATATATATGTGCATATATTTTAGTTGATTTAAAAGGTTTCATCTTGCAAATGAAATTAGAAAAGATTGTTTTTGGAGTATTTGTAAATTGTTTTCATTTATACACTTTGTTATTTAATTAAGCGTTTAAATGTTTGCTCTTACGCAACAGAAAATACGGATTCAGTTTCTAAGTAGGAATACTGTATTTATATTGTTCATGAAGCTGGTTAAATAGTTTTCCTATGATGCATTCCCTTGATTACATTCCCCAACAGGTCATCATTGAAAATAGATAACTGTGGAGAATGGATTTCTTTTCTTTTATTTGGACTATTGGGGCGGGACGTTTACAGTTGAAGTTAAATACCCTCATATGTATCTGACTTAAGGCTGCTCCCACTTCACTTCAATGAGGGTCTATGGTAAATATGTTCTGTTGAAATCCGTTTGATTATCAGCTGACTCATTCATCACTGATTTCAGGTTTTCAATAGGACTGCGGAAGCCCTTGAGATAGCAATGTTTTAATAGGCATAGTATCAGTCAATTAGTGATGAGTGATTCTGATATTTAGCAAACAGAGGCCTATCTCTCCAACGCACTACGGTAATGTATCACTTGATCTGGAGCCTGCAGCACTGTAGGCATGAGAGCAATCTGATAAGCTATTGTTATATTCTTGTATACTGTATATGGCACAGTAAATATTTTACAACTGTGAAACTCTAGCTTGTTGATCTTACAGTCAACGTTTGTGTCCGAGTGAGAGGTGTGTAAATAATGTTATTTCAGGAATAATGTTGCTAATGAGCTGCCCCTTTGCTCTGATTTCGTATTTAACAACAACTTATCATGATAGTAGCAGTATAGATATCACATAAATACGTGGGACTTAGGAGTTTTCACTGGGATACAAAGGTATTTCCAAACCTAATTTTTATCACCAAGCCGTCCTATTATCAAAACCAATTAAAGACCAATGTTCAGCCCTCACAAGAGGACCTAGCTTGTTAATTATTCCAAAATAGATATAATATATATGAAATATATTTGTATGCATAGGGGATGTACAGACCATATTCTCTGTGCAGTCACTCCCAGGTTTTACTTTATATGTTCAGTGCAAAAAACAACTTTTAATAGTATGATTGAAATATGTTGCCACTGTAGTGTAGGGTTTTATTTGTTTAGTTACTGTTCAGCAAAAAAAATCTTAATTCAAATAAAAAAAAAATGCTTTTGAAATGTTTATTGTAGCTTCCAGCAGATATACTTATCCCCCACCCCCATTTGGTTTCTAAAGGGTGAAAGTGGATCTGCTCAAAAGGTTGTTTTAGCTTTGCCTACACTAGCCACTGCAGAAAAGTAGGCTGATATACAATGTTATCAATATAGCAGATAAAGACTCCTTTCAGGACAGCCCCACTTAGGCAGATCCTCCCCCATCTTCTTGGCACCGGGCTGAGGGTGGAGAGCAGCAAATCTGCTGAAGTTCAAGACCGTAAACTTTAAAAGGAAATGTTTAAAATGACATTGATCATTTGTCTACATATATTGTTTTTATTGCTAATCACATATATGTTGTCAGTGTATGAAACGTTTGGAATGTTGGTCATGCAGTTGCGACCTTGTTAGGCGAGCCAGCGGTGCCGTCACACATGTGAGCTTTGCAAAGTGAGGTGACGCAGCCACCCAGCACTTAGCCTGCAATGAGTGCCAAAGGCACTCATTGCAGCCAGCCACTACGTCGCACATACGAGCACCAAAACAAAAGAAAAACATGTACAAAAAGTTATAACACACTCACACACAGCACAGGGGGAGACACAGGAAGCTTGGGAGTGACATTGCATTTGAATTACACTCACATTTAGCTATTTTCGTCACTCGAAAATCGCCTAAGGGAGGAAAAAAATGGCGGACGAAAAACACAAAATTTCAGAAACCGCATGAAAACGAGGTTCAGCAACGCCAGGCTCGCAAAACTTACAAGATACACGACGCTGAAGACAGCAACACTTACACAAACAATGCCAGGCACGCAGGACTTTGAAAATAAAACCAACGGCAGTCACCACGCCATACAAACCTTCACCAAATACACAGAGCAGAAAGATACAGGGAAGGACGCGGGAGATGCTGGAAAGAGGCACAGGGCATTCCCAAGCACTAAACTTGCAGGTTAACAAACCCTGCAATGAGCGGCCCGTACAGTAGGCGAGAGGAAAGGCTCTCAATGAGCGCCGATTGTGCTTATTTATTGCAGGGCTTACGATGAGCACCGCGAGCGGGAGAGGCTTGCAATGATTGCCGAAGGTGCTCAGAGGACCAAAAGCCTCACTTTGTAATCCTGGCAATGCTGTTTGAGACATAATTTAAATCCCGTCATTCTTGACGGGCAATTTACTAGTCCGTAAATAAACAGATAAAAACCCTTTTGTATGCACACTACTAAATGGAACTTGAAGTGTGCTAAATTATAAATAAAATATAAACTTTTAAAATGTAAAAAAAATCAAAAACTACTCATCAGCAACATTCTTTTCAAGTAATTATAATAAAATAACACTGTGGTTATCTTTACAAGCATTGATAAGCAGGGCTGGGCTTGACGCCACACTCCACACTCAAGTTAGAGGAAATTACAGCATTAAGATTTAATTCTCTGTATCATTGCTTAATAAATCAGAGCTGTGTCTTTTTTTATTGCTTGATGTAGTCTCTGTCAAGCTGCTCCTCCTTTTCAGGACCATTTTGCGTGATTTATGAGTTCAAATTCTTGCTAGTAACAAATTGTTCTTTTTACAGCTGAACGCAAGCTGGTAAAATTGGATGTGGCCATTTATCTTCAGCTAATATAGTGATAAACATCTGACTTGTATCACAACAATTATTTTTACATTTCTTCTTAACCAAATAGCATATTTCACATTGAATAATGATGCTGCTGCACAGAGTTTTACATCTGGAAGTGAAGAGATCACATTCCTTAAGAGCAAATTATACCTCCAGCATCAGGTTACTAAACAACCAGTTAGGAAATGACTGTAAAAATATTGATAAAAATGCATTATAATGTGTTTTCTGATTGATATATGTTTTTACATTTGTCTGACAATGCTATTTGTTTAAGTCTTACCAGTCACAAGGTGCAGTCTTTTGTCATTCTACAGGAGAGTCTGTAAGAACAAAAATAATTGAAGGTAAAAAAGGTGATTATTCATTAGACAAACAATACATTTTACAAATAATACATAGATTTTGTTGTACTATGTAGAATATATAGATGGACAATTCAATACTATATTTCAATGTGAATAAAATGTATTATAAATTATTGAACATACAAGTAAAAAAAAAATATCTAATAGTTTGAAAGTAATATGTAAAATTATTGCTTTTGGTTAAAAGGCTAAGAAGAAGAGAAAATGTCTCACAGACCAGTAAGCTATGAATATTGCTTATAACGATATTTACATAAACATAAAACATTCCTCCTTCTTATTATCCTTTATTTGTAACATGCCCGCATGTTACATAGCGCTATACAGCGTGGATGCAAGTCAAAACCAATTTTAGCAAATTACAAAAGAATGGAGGGCCCTGTCATGGAGCTTAAAATCAAGTGTATGACATGCTTTCCCTACAGCCCCTAATAAAACTGAAAACTTGCAAACTTACACTCTAGCGGGTATGGAAGAGGTAAAATACATTGTGCATATTACTTTTTTATGCTCTAAACAAATCAAACGTCTGTTCGTCATGGATTCAAATTTGAGAGACTACTTGTAATTGCATTGGCAAAACCGCACCATTGCCTAAAACCTCCCCATGTCCCAAGCTAACCATATTTGGTTTGGAAAAGTGTTTCAATGGGACTTTTAAAAAAAAAAAATATATATATATATATATATATATATATATATAGTGTGGACTAACCACATATGTTTACCATGTTTTTTGACAGCACAAAGTCTGTTAAAATTAAATAATTTTCAGTGATTGAACATGGCCATATAAACTTAATCCCATACACTTTTGTTGCTTGATCGCCAAAATATATAACATGTTAATTCTTGCCAGAATGTAATTGACGATAAATAAACCAGCTATTGCATCTGTCCTGGTACTACTTCCCATCTATGAGGCAGATCACATGGTTCTGGACCTATTTTGTACTAGAGTATCCATAAACTCCAATGGTGCTGCTAAATTAACTCGGAGCAATGTGATCTAGGCCTCACTAAAAAGATGCATTGTAATATAGATCTAATCATAGCAACGGAAGAAACTGCATATTCAGTGTTTTTCTTATTTAAGAATATACTGATCTATTAAATTAAAACAAATAATTTGTAAAATTGGTGTCAATGTTCCCTAAATGATATTACTCAAACATAGTGTACAAAGATCTTGGTAAAATAGATATTGAATATACATGACTATATCATATAATAGCTCCTTGCCATATATAAAACTAGACTTGAGTTAAATTTTGACTTTTTATGTTCAATCTTTTGTCTCTATATTGCTCTATTCATGCTGCCAGCTTTAAGTCATGTCACGTGGATGCCTCATTAAGTGTTATGTTTTTTGTTTTTTATGGGTGTCTGCCCAGTAAAAGCACAAGTGATGCTCAGTTTGTAAGCCAGTGTAAAACTTACGTCCTGAACAATGCCATTCCTTTACAACTCCCCTGACAAGGTGATCGGATTTATGTGTTCCTGACCTGCCCACATTTATCATTCTGTAACTTTGCCCGAGCTCAGACTTCCCAGGAGCCCAATTTTACTTAATCATGTGGTTCTTTTGTGATGTGGACATGTTCCCATTAGGGATTAGAATGATGCCTGAAACTCACATTGAGCCACAGGTTTCCAGGGTGTAAGAATGATCGCCTTATTTAGGCCTATAATTGTCAGGGAACAGATTATCGGGACAGTTAAATAAAAAAATACAATTACATCTTGCCAGGATTCTTTTCTGTTTAGTTTAATGTATTGGTTGGAAATCACCATTGATAGACTTTAGTGATTTAAAACGACAGTGTCAACACCGAAATAAATGAAGTCTATTAAAGCCCTTTGGCAGGATGCACTAAAGAAAAGCAGATGCAGAAAAAGTGGAGGAAAATCAAACCCCCGACCCACCACCACCGACTAGGATACACGTTTTACTTTCTTATTGTTGGTTAACTATTATGGTGGCATGTGGGAGATGCCAGAAAACAAACATTGTGGGCCTTTTACTATTACTGATGCTGTGTTTTTTTTTTTTTTTTTTCAGATCTTCAAATTCTTGGGAACCATGGCACCTCCGTTTTCTTCCTCCTAGATTTCAAACTAATAATGTATTTATATTGAGGCCTAGCCAGCACTATGAAATTCTTAAGCTCGGCAGCTTAGTAATATTTTGAGGAGCTATTGAATATGTACACATAGACAAATGAAGAATAATAACAGACAAGTTAGGAACCTACTTTAGTATTTTAGGAACTAGTCATTTCCAAGCTCCAGGGCTTGTCAAGTCCTGGTCTATATGGAAAAAACACATTTTTTACACAATAAAGAAGATTATTTAACAGTTTTCCAGATTGGTCCTGAAGAAAATCATGTTGTTTAGAATTTTATGAGGAACAGACATTTTCACACCTCTAATGAAGTCAAAAAAAGCAGTTTGTCCTCTTAATGCATCCCCTACTTCAAGCGATGTGTGAATATGAATGATGAAATGTAGGTCCTACACTCAAGGCTCAAGCATCTTAACCATGTACCTCTTTGTTAAAATAGGAAATGTGCACAAAGGATTTTTTCTTAATTGAAATAGAAAGTCAAACACCATTATGGAGTGCTCAAATAAAGCTGTCAAGTGCCATCCTGTAAACCAAAGACCTAACAGTACAGAAGCAAAGATCTGCAACTAATATGTAGAAAGTAACTCTAAGAGCCCAATTCAATGGAGCAATTGTAACTTACAGTAGCCCGTAATGGAGGCCGTAAGTTATTTTGTTATTCAATTGGCGTCTTTTTGCGGGCTACAAACTAGTTGCGTGTTACAGGTTGGAAATCCTTGCGGTTGTTAAAACCAGAACTTACAGCCCATGAAAGCCTTTCATCATTGACGTTCGCAAGACTTGCAATCGCTAAAATCACAAATCACTTTTCAATTGCTACAATTCATCAAGCCCGCACATGTTTTCACACCCGTAAACAACAAATATAGGAGAAAATCTTACGAGTATTAGATAGGGCTCGGAAGGAGGTTTAACCCCTGTCCAGAGAACTGTAAATGCAAATAAAAAAACAATACTGCACTGTAAATGACGGGGAAAGTGATAAAATACATTCAAATTAATTGCACAACAGTCTCAAGCTTGCAAATCAGCAGTAAAAAAAGAAATATTTGAATGTTTCATTTCAGGGTTATATCGATCACGGGAATCAATGCGTTAGTACATATCAGGCCACCCACATGGACTAGAACAGTATTGGCATTCATTTTTATTATTTTGTATTCTGCGAGTCTGATCGCATATCGGACCTCTAAACGCTAATTGATTTTCATGTAACCTCCCTGTTTTACTAACCTAATGATTGCGGTCTCATTTTCTATTGGCTGTTTCTAAATGGGTAGTTACGGCCTTGCCTAATTGGTCATGTTCCCGCCCTGTACTGCTACGTAAGAGTGCATGGTTTACGGTTTCGCCCCCTAACTTGCGGGCTTGTTCAATTGAATAGCACTGAAATTGTACTAGAGTTTAAGCCTGCAGACATACGGCCTGTATACCGCGAGATGCGGGCTTTGAATTGAATCTGTCTCTAAGTCATGTTGCTCTTCATTGTTTGTTATTTCCTGTGAAACTATGAAAATACAAATTCAAAATGGTTCTTATAGAAGTGTAGGGGTAAAGTTTTATCCAAACAAAAGAAGATCTGTATTAATGCCAATATCTTGTTTCACAACAATGCCTTACCTAATATTGACAATATAGGGAATCCTACTGATGTTTTGGCATTACTACTTACTACTACTGTCCTTCTATTAAAGGGAAAATATGGGTTTATATTGTAATTTGCTTGCCATACTTTTGGTGATACTGTTTAATCATCTGGGTCCTTGTCACATTAATATTACAATACTGACCATCTGTTGGCATTAGTCATCACATATATAATCAAATATCTTTTATTCTAGTGAATAGCTGAACCAAACAACATAATATTATCAGCAGCCACTTTTCAGCCCAGTTTAGCTTCCATTATTCCATATTACACACACAGTCAAAAAGGAAGTTCAAAGGCTCACAGTTATAAAAATATAAATCTATAAAGACTTTGTAAATCTATCATTTGAGCTAATGTATAGAAAATGTAAAATTTATTTATTTGGTCCCCCGCAGCTTATAGGCTACCTCCTCTCTGCAACCGCCCTGTCATTTATTCACAATACAAACTTCCCTTCAGGCAGTATACATTTTATACATGCCACTATTCTGATATGTGCACAAAACAAAGCCAGCCTTTTCATGTAGAAATAACCATCAAAAAGGCCAACTTTGATCCTTGATGAAGCAAGTGTGGTCAACCAAGAACATTTGCTGGTGGCCACCCTCTAAATTGAAGCTTAAACAATATACATTTGAACATTTCAATGAAACTTAAATTTAAAGGGATTAAGGATTAGCAGGTGCTATTATAGCTCTGTATAAACTGTGGGCTTATTATAAATATTTGATATTAATATTAATAGGTTTCATGTCCATATTCTAGCTCACCAACACTAAATTAGAACACTACAATTTGATGACATTTTGCCACATGGCCATTTTACCTCTTTATTGTGTGGATCTAATAGTGTTAAGAAAAAAATAAAAAAGTATGATCGTATCACTTTAAGTTATTGAGTGAGAGGGTACATTGGTTGTTTATATGAGTGTATTGGCCATTAGACAACTTATAGAAACCATTGAATATATCATAAGAACTTTTGTTACCTCAGGGGAAGGGAACTCTGGAGTGTAGAGGTATGCAACGCTTCATAAAGCAATTGTGTCGGTGTATCCTTCTCCGTTGGCCGTTGATCGCTGAAATGAAAAGATATAAAATGAATGCACTGACACCTCTAATTGGGTTTCCTTCATTTTTTTCAACTCTTGCAGATATGTGCTGGTTTTTACCACTATATTTTTTAATGTTCCTTATAATTAGCAGCCATTTTAGGCTCTCTCAGTACCGCCTGGCATTAAAATAAATATATTTAAGATTGAATAATTATGCTTCTAAGAACAACATCTGAACTTTCATACCAGGAAAGAGGAGACTGGTCTATATACTATCAGAGTCCAAAGTGCATATCAGGCTTCACTTGTCACTCACTAAATGGTTGCATGTACGGTAGTTCGATTAGGGTGCACTTTCCTGACGGTCACTGAACCCAAGAGCTTCTAATGGAGGATGCAAAGCTGCATTGAGAAAAGTCGGTGTAATGCTATATGTTAGAAACAAATCTTGAGCTCTGCCTGCTGCTTAGTATAAAAGATGTGAGGTGTCATGGAGGGTAAATTCATAGTATGGACAAACCAATACTCTATATTCTTTACTTTTTTTAAAAATAATGCTTTTATGATTTCTCCCATTGTGCTTTATCACATGTGCGTCAATATTCCTCTTTTTAATTTTACATTTTGGTAACTCTTTTGAGCACGTTGCTTTTTTACTTTTGATCCTTAACTTACACTCACAATCTCTCCTTCAATGTTTATTATTCTAGATTCATAACATTTCAACTGGGTTTCCACACCATTGCTGAAGACTAAAATGTCAACTTTCTATGGGGAAAATTGCTATTGCAGCCTCAGCAGACACTTATGATTCTAAGGAATAGAACATTTTTCCAAGCCTACTCTAAAGTAGTCTTTTTCATGAAAGGGTCTCTTGAAAGGGTCCTGGCTCTAGGTTATGAGGTTCTGTGTGGGGATACTGAGGGATTGAGTTAGTCTTGGAAATGCTTTGGACACTGGGGAGCAAATTTAAATCAGATATAATGGGTATGCAAGACAGACCCTTTGTTTCTTATCTTCTGTCAAATCTATTTTTCTAGTAATAAATAATGCATTATAAATCATTCCACCTCTAAATATGTTAAAAACCAAATGGATAGTTTCAAGACCTTTTATGGGATGCACACCGGCTACAAGGGTTAGAAGTAATACCAGTATCCCCATTTGCATTCTGTTGTTGGGTGCTTTGTTGAGAGATTGCATAGAAACAAAAGATTTCTTCCTTAGATAATTACTAGGATTTCTGGCCACTACAAACAGCAGGTACTATTGAAAGCTAAGAAATAGCCAAAAGGAAATAAAATTCAAAATAAGACTCTCCTTTGTCTATATTGTTACTTTTTTAAATAATACTTTAATATATGTATTATTTTTTATTAGTTTCACAGTTTGGAAAAAAATATGAAAAAGTTGTTTTAGATATAGAGTGAAATCATTCCACAAAAATATCTTGATTCATACTGATCTAATAATTCTTGTGAAGTGTGAATTGTTTACATCCTTTTTATGCAACATAACATAAGCTGATTTTATCATAATGCAAACTACCATGTTGGATATTGATAGACTAATTTATACCCTTGAATTTTATTTACCAGACAGAGAAAATTATTTTGTATTTAATTTAGCAGTGGCATCAGAGATGTTCTCTCTTCTGCCAGCGTAAACACCCGGACCACTTTGAGTTCATATTCATTGAAAAAGGTTGTCTCCATACCTTACTCACAAACAAGTGGATTATTTTAGAATAAGTGCTAGCTACTGGGAAGACCCAACCACAAAGACGCTTTCGTACAGGAATTAAGAGGATGGAGGAGGCAGAGCCCATGAAGAGTAAAATAAAACCTCTCATTTTGTCATGCAAATTAAGAAAAAATACATCTAGTTCTCGTGAAAAGTCTTGCAAGTACGAAACCTACCAATCTAGGATAAGATAACATCTACTGGCTGTGTAAGTCAGCTCAATGGCTGTAGTTTATATAGTTGTATATGATGTCTCAAGACCTCCCAGGTTTTTCCTCAAGGTGTAAAAGACCTTTGGTTATCAGGTGGAGTACAGGACAGATGTGAGCTGATTCTTTGAGCTGCTGATTTAGATCTATGCTGATTTCGTCTATTGTGCTGGCCTCCCATCAACATTTGAACTGTATTTAGTGTTTCACTGAACCTTTGTTAAGCAACAAACAGAAATCCACCCATCACAGAGATCAGTGTTGTGTTCAACCATAAACTCCATACTCCTCCATAGTCACTATCTGCTTTTTGTTATGCAGAGTGCAGCAGTTTTATTAACCCATCCATTGCACATAAAGCTACCCCTTCCAGAACTCTAGACATATATAACTACAAACAGACTAAATACAGTCATGCTGAGCTCTTGTAAGGGCATAGGGGTCTATTCATAAAATATCATGGCCTTAGGTCAAACATTTTCATTGGCAAGGCAAAATAAAAATGCAATTGTTTAATACAGAAACTGAGTTTTCAAGCTTTTTCTTAATATTTGTGAGTACTACAGAATTGTGCTATCAAAACTTTGATTATCCAGTCCGACCTTATAAAACTGTAAACACATTTTAGAAATAGATCACATGGGTGTAGGAGCCAAAGAAAATCTGGGGAGGGATACCGCATATAGTATAAAAATACAACACAACTGCTTCTTTACACACATTAAAAAATCTGGAGGGGGGGTTGGGGGTTCTGTCCCCCTCGCCCCCCCCACCCAAACACCCATGATCACATATTATTATTATTGTCTTTATTTATATCGCGCCAACATATTCTGTAGCGCTGTACAGTGGTATTGTACAAGGCAAAAAACAAACTTAACACCTTATAAAGAATGGAGGGCCCTGTTTTTGAGCATTTAATCAAATGCACATAGTGCTTGTTTCCAAGACACACACAATTGAAAACTCGCAAACTTACATAGCTGCTAATATAACACAACAATATTCTGTTGTAGCTAGGATCACATGAATAACATATTGTCTATACTAGAGATGTCATTTTTTACTTTATCTTCTAAAAATAAAGTAAAATAAGTTGTATAATGTATACATTAACTGAATATCATTCACATTGTAACCAGATATCTCTATAGCTTCAATATAGTCCATACATCCATATTCTATAATACAAATGATACCCACTGTAAACTACTTTATGAGCTCTTTCAAGGGGTATCCATAACATTTGTCTCTTATATTTCATAATTTAAGGAGTGTTTGCTTCCTGTGAACAAGATATATTAATTCAAACACTTATAAATGGCACTAATTTTTAATTGTCATATAAAATGAACTGTCAGTCTGTAAATAAATGTTAGAAAATGGTAATGTGTGATTGATTTTTATATATATATATATATATATACACACACTGGCGAAAACTAAGATGTTTAAACACAACCATAAATATTATGGAGGCTAACTGAACAGTTTGGAAATACTGTATGCTAGAATAATAATATTTTAAGGAGTGTAATTTAGCTACAAATCTTTTTTTAAAGTATAAATGATTGATTTAGAAACTATATATATATATTATTATTATTATCTTTATTTATATTGCGCCAACATATTCCGTAGCGATGTACAGGGGTTGAGTACATGGCAAAAAAACAAACTTAACACCTTGTAAATAATTGGGGGGCCTGTTTTTGAGCATAAAATCAAATGTACATAATGCTTGTTTCCAAGGCACTGACACAATATTGAAAACTCGCAAACTTACAATCTAAGTGTAATATATATATATATATATATATATATATATATAAATAAATAAAATGTTAATTTAATAAAAGTATTTTATACTATTTGGGAGGTCTACAGTACATGAGCTATCCTTGATCTATTGTATATAGGCAATCTTCCTGTGCTAGCAGTAAATAATTAACCTTTTATGTAAACACTGATATCACAATCTAATAAATGTATGCTTGTTTAAAAGTACTATCTCTTCTGTAACTGTATCTAGTGTAACAAAGTGTGTGGTCAGTGACCTGTTCAGGTTACAGTGTAATGCTGCAGGAGCCCTGATTTTATCATTCTGCACACAGGAACTAATCATTATCTGTGCCTGGGGAATGTCTAACAGCTCCCAAGACTGATTTTACAATCTTACAAAAATGCCATTCTTATTTTACTTGACTTGTTCCAGCACAAATCCAGCTAAATAAGACATAATAAAGATGTTTGTATGCTGTGACCTGTAAAATAAGGTTAACTCACAGAGGATTAAGAATAAAACTCATTAAACAAGTATCATACACATTAAAGTTTTATACCAGCCAGTAAACATAGTAAAAACATACCTGGTCTCTGTCCATTAATAAGCAGGAGGCTCATTAGGATGAAAAATAAAGTGAGAAATATTTTGTAGAAATCCATTTTTGCAGATAATGGCAGAATATCCTCTGTGGCACAAATGTGTGAATCCTTTGAAGTGTTCTCCCTGAGAATCAGTGTCCAAGTGAGTCTACTGAGAGTGAAGTGTTTGCAGCATTAGCAGCAAGGTTAATGCTCAGAAAGGACAAGGTTATAGTGCCTCCCCCTTCTCCCTCTCAATGAGCCCCCTTCTGTTCTTTGCTGTGTTTCATACTCTTCTTTAGTTTCCCTAGATAAATACTGATTGCAGGTGAGAGAAAAAAAAAAATCCTGTAAACAGTAGCTCCTGCCAGTCTATAGGCACTGAGGACAAAGAGGGCCCTTCCCCTTAAATACTACCCGGCTATGTAAAGTAAGTCATGATGCTCTCACATTTGCAACTGTTTAACTTGCATTGGCCATATTGGTCCCATATGCAGAGAAGCAGTGGAAATGACAGGAAGTCCCTCTATTGTCTCCATTTTGAAAGAATTCCAGAGCACATACTTAAAACCCCAAAAAATGCTTTGTGAGGGTTCTTGCTGCTCCAATGGTTTATCCTTTTTTTCTAAACTAGCTGCAAAGTGGCATTCATTGAACAAGTATATATAGACTATTAAACCTAATCCTAGGCCATTGTATCCGTGAATGGGCATTGGGTCTGACATATCCTGAGATGAATGGCTGACTAAATGACCGTAATCCATGTTTTAAATATTTTTCTCGCTTTAAAACATGTAATATTTTATCCATGATTTGCATATTTCATCAAAGTTTCTTTAATAATGTATAGACTATTTTTACTATCCCTTCCTATTTCTTAGTAAATGGTGTGCTTGGATAAACCGAATATATAAAAATGTGGTCTTTCTGTATGTTGCAATTGATTATGTTTTAAAACATTAGTATAAGTCTAAATGATTTAATGGAGTTACACTAATTCATGTTTGTGTTTGCATCACTCAGTCGTGTCTGACACTCTGTGACCTCATGGACCGCAACCCACCATGCTGATCCTCTTGGTACTCATGGCAGAGATACTACAGTGGGTTGCCAGTTCCTTATCCAGTGGGCCACAGCATACATCTCCTGGTATTAGGTGGTCTCCCATCCAAGTACTGACCAGGCCCAACTCTGCATGGCTTCAAGGTGGTGTGACATCTTGGTTCCCTGACTGTAAAAATGTCATACCAAAAAATTTAAATCCTTATTTTGTGTCCTAAGGATGACTTTCTTTCTTGTTGCTCCACTAATTCTATGATTTGCAAACGGCAAAAATGAATGAAATAATTGAATAGATTGTGAGGTGGGTTATGTTTGATTGTATTATAAGGATGTGACTTTATTATCCTACCTCTGTTGTGGTATTGATACAATATATTATACACAGTGAATGTCCACGTGTTCCCATGTAAAGACCATATTACTGAATGTAAGTGTTTTATCTAAATGGTATAAGATATTTATGTGTAATCTGTTAGTAGTAGATGAACACAGATAATCACAACTAAGGGTGAAGCACACTAATAAAAACTGAGGAATTAAAAAAAACATTAAACACGCACACATATATATTGCAGTTCACAGAAAGAACTTTCATTTTGCACTTTTGGACTGATGTAATATAAGTGTTTATAATCCCACATGATCTATAAGTACATACTAAGAGATCCAAGGAGATAACTATTTTCTAAGAATATAGTGAAGGTATGTTGACATTGGTGTGATAAGTAACTGTAATGTTTTGAAATAAATGAAAGCTCATTGATTTAAAGAGCTTTTTTGTGCATCAAATTAATATAATCTAATAATAAATATGTTTGATAGCATTTTATTACATCTGGCATCTGCAGCCTTCAAAATTAACAGAACCTGCAAGCTGAAGATACTTTGTACCTGATGTGATCACTGTTATCCTTGTACATACTGTACAACACCGCCCTTATACTATACAACCCAATGGTGATGTCTTGCAGATGGCAATGAAGGCAGTAAGGAAATTGAGATGCCCTTTTTTGCTGCATTGCAGCCATTCAGTATTAATGCACAGGCTTAGTACACTTGTATCAAATGGTTAACCAGGAGATTTTTCCTTTTTTTTAAACTTGAGAAATTACAAAGATTAAATAACGCTGCATGAGAGCTTGGCTTATCTTAATTGACTATGAAAATGCTGCATATGTCTGTCAGTTAACACACATAACTAAACGCACCATTCCAAGGCACCGTTACAGTTATACATGTGTATGTTCACTATATTTTGTTAAAAACAAGCAAGATGTTTTTTTACTTATGGCTAGGCAAATGTTTAATGGAAGTTGTCATCATTTGTTTCTTATTTGGTTTCAGAAGTGTAGTGCAGACTAATGAAGTGGAGACTGATCTCTGGATTACCTTTCCATTGTGGGTGATATGGTGGCACAAACTGCACATTCTTCATACCTAGAGGCAGAGTGTCCTAAGGACACTTCAGGTTCTTGAGTATATATTCTGTCACCCAAGCACCAATTAAATGAATGTAATGTACATCCAATCTATGTATGTTCAAGCAATGAGAATGCATTGTGAGTTGGGTTCCATTGCTGCTCTGTAGTCTATGCTTCATGATGTACAGTGTGTATTTTGCCTGCTGAATTTTGGGTTGGAAGTGGGTGCATTTGGCATATCAACTCTTGAGAATGGATGACCTCCTGAAGCAAATAAATATCTCAGTTTTTTTGCTATACCAGTGTTGAACAATTATCACAGCCTGATTTTTTTGTTTTGCCTTTATCTCCAAAAACTATCTTTGTAGATACTTGTCTTTCTTTGTTAAAAAAAAGCATCCTAATTTACATAATAATTTAAATTTGCTGAAGATTTGTATTATTTCACTGTGGGCTCAGCTGCCCATGCATTCAAAACTTCTCGTGACTTAGCCTGCTGTGTAAGGGAAATGGAGAGGCCATAGATACTGCACTTTGGAGTGTTCTTAATGAATCTACAAATAATACATTTTAAAATGGAACAATGTTAATTTTCAAATGTAGTTGTTTTATGATCGATTGTATTGTAACACAAAGTGTAGTAGAAACTGTATATGGAATTGTCTTCCTGTTGAATTGTTAGTTGTTGATACACCAACTAATTCACCAATGTGTGGTGTGAGTTTCCCAAACCTAACATGGTAGCAAGAAACATAAAGGACAGTGATGGTGAAGATTTAAGAGTATATGGATGTAAAATGAATAGGTTTAGTGAACTGTTCCTAAATTGTTGGTATAAAAAAACTCCAAAAGTTTCTATGACGCATTGAAAAAAATACCTTATACACTACCAAAATGTTTTGCGTGTAAAAATGTTAGTTTTTTAAGAAAAATAACAATAAAGAATCACAGAAATAGATAAAAAAAAAATATGTGATCCACTTTTATCTTACAAGTGAATTGAGAGGAAATGTAGACAAAAGTCTCACTGAGAACCTACTTATTGTGTTTGGTTATCTGATCTACATTGAAATGAATGGGAATACAAGCACAATATTCTTTCAGTCCAGACATCTATAAGGTGTCATAAGAGCTTGATTACATGACTCCCCTAGGTACTCCCTTGATTACATGACTCCCCTAGGTACTCCCTTGATTACATGACTCCCCTAGATACTCCCTTGATTACATGACTCCCCTAGGTACTCCCATGGTTACATGACTCCCCTAGGTACTCCCTTGATTACATGACTCCCCTAGGTACTCCCTTGATTACATGACTCCCCTAGGTACTCCCTTTACTACATGACTCCCCTAGGTACTCCCATGGTTACATGACTCCCCTAGGTACTCCCTTGATTACATGACTCCCCTAGGTACTCCCTTGATTACATGACTCCCCTAGGTACTCCCTTGATTATATGACTCCCCTAGGTACTCCATTGGTTACATGACTCCCCTAGGTACCTATGGGAGTTCTTAAGAGAGAATTTATGTAGCTATCACATGTCCTGTTCTTACATGATTCCCGCTGGTTTCTTCTTGTAAGAAAAGCCCATGAGGTTTGTCACGTAAGGGAAATAGCTGGCTAGTTCTTGTCACGCTCCTTACGTGTTACATAAGCAGCTTAGTATTCAGAACTAAGGACCTGCAGCGTTTCCCGTAGCAAGTCCAGTAAGATGATAGAGCATCAGTACCGTCTGCAACACTGCTACGTTTTCCCCACAAATTGAGATTTATTACAAAAGCAAATTAACATTTCAGCTTACATACAGCAAATTATATAATAATTCCACATTTATTACATGGTATTTTATTTTTTTTTATTAACTTTTACACAAAAACATTAAGACATAACAAACAATTAAAATAGTACAGCTTTCCAACATAAATAAAACAGCTCATTTTATAATCAAAACAATTAATTCATTAATGGGAGGTCTAGGGAATAATTCTATTTACGTACATTTTCATCAATGGTTTTTAACCAATTATTTACTGAAGACATTTATTACATGGTAATAAATATCAGGGAATACACATTAAATTCCCTCTACATGTTAAATGTAGCCCGTAACGTAGCTCGCAAGACTTAAGGCTATTAATGCTACCTGCAGACAACTTGCGGATGATGTGAGAGAAAGGCTGAATAAAACCTTCGGGATGTGAAACTTCTTCAAATCCTTAGTTCTTTCAAGCCCGTAACTGTTACGTTCCAATAGCGCTATTAAATTGCAACAAAATCACTGGCGTTCAACACCGTAACTCGCAAATGGAGCCAAGATGCCAACGAGTGCTTGAGAGGACCCGCAAGGGGGACAAAGTCCAATCCGTAGCGCTTTAAATGCACATATACACACACTACTGTACTTTAATTAAAAGAGAAAGTGATGTTAGGTCCTAAAATTAGTAGCACAACATTCTCAAGCTCGTAAATCGCCCCCGAAATTTTTTTTTTTTCATGTTTCTTTTCCGTGTTATAGCGATCCTGTGTTAATACATATACTGTAACTCGCATGTAATAGAATATCATATTTATGGCTTTATCAATATTGCTTTACATCTGGAATGTGGGTCCGATCGTAACTCGCAATTGAACCCAGTAGGACTTTGAAATCCCCACCTCCATTTTTCAGTGACATAATTCTAACGATCTCTTTTGCCATTGGCTCCATCCCAAATCGTAACTACGAGTTTGACTAATTGATCCCGTTCACGGCCGCACATCGAGAAATGGTTTACGGGTTTGCCTCTCAAGCCAGTAACTCGCAGCATGTTCTAATTTAATAGCCCCGTAAATCCACAACTTTTCAAGCTCGCATCGGTTGCGGGTTCAACATTGCACTTGCGTGATTCGAATTTAATGTGGCTGATTGATTGCTAAGACAGAATTATTGTTGAAAGAGATTGCAAATGTATTTGTAGCGAGCTGGGTATGCATTAACCCCTGGAGCTCTGTATTAATCAGCTGTTACTTTACATTAATTGGGTGTCAGTATTTCAGAGTGTGAGCAGGTATATGTCATTAATATTGTGATTTAGTTGATTGTACTTTATATTATTGAATAGGGCTGGGTTGACCATTTTGTGCTTTAGGATATGTAGACTTCATTTTTATTTTATTGGAGTCCTGAAATTGTTTTCTCTTTTTTGTGTTACAGATGGGCACTCGTATCTTGTTCAGTGTCTCCTAAGTGTACTCTAAGGCATTTGTCTGCTCTTGCAGGAGGATAAATTCACACTTAAAGATTTTTCTCCCTAAGAGGACTTTCAGAGCCTAACAGCCTTATTAAATTGCGATTCAGTACATTTAAAAGGGCTCTATTTAAGCACACAGAATATTTTTTTTACAGAAGTTTTTAGTTAGTGAACTTCTATCCAAAAGCAAGGTCTTCACTAACTAAACACGTATGTATATAAAATATGCTGTGTGATTAAATAGAGCCCTTTTAAATTTACTGAATCACAATTTAATAAGGCTGTAAGTAAGTAGTATGAGAGCCATGTAAAGGCTAATAGTAGGGAACTGGTCATATATACTGATCACTTATAAGGGTTTTCTATGTGAGATGTGATAGCTACGTAGCTCCCTATGTGGAGTGTTCACTTGTAAGATGTCCTGTGGGAGCCGTGTAATTGAGCCCTCTGGGTTTTTTGTTTTTTTTTAATAATATTTCAGGACAGAAAAGGAGAAAACCATTTTTTATTTTGGCTCATTTTAATGCAATCTATCCACAGTATAAACTACTTATTTTTTGTACAAAATACCAATGTTCATGTTTAAAAAAAACACAATATTTTAAATAAATGATCGAAATCCACTATAAAAATGAATGATAGCAATCTATTGCAACAGCTGTGTACTTGTAAGTATGTATCAGTAGCGTCAGTTATTAATGTTATTCGTAATGACTTAGGGCCTCATTCAATTGCGATTTGGCCAATTGAATAGGGCTCTAAATAAGCACATAGCATATTTTTATTAAAGAAGTTTTTAGTTAGTGAAAACCTTGCTTTTGGATAGAAGTTTAATAAATTAAAAACTTCTTTAAAAAAATATGTTATGTGCTTATTTAGAGCCCTATTTAATTGGCCAAATTGCAATTGAATGAGGGCCTTAGTTATTAATTAATTTGTTTTTTTATTAATGTATCAAGAATATGATAAACCAATGTGGTTAAGCCCCAGGGATTTCAGCTAAATGTATCTTTTAAAAGAGCACACGGTATTGTTAACTGTAAGTTAGAAGTCGTTTCTCTATGATGTGATAGCTATCAGTGTATTTAACCTGGTAATTTAATAAGAAAAATTCAAATACAGTGTGGCTAATGTAGTACATTTCCACTCTGGCGCTCCAATGCAAAACTGGTAATTTTGATTAAAGTTATTTGCTCAAATTAGGCTAAATTGAGGTTTCTGAAAATGTAAACAATATATCCATAAGTAATGCATTTACATTTGTTGTATAAATCTATGTTACTGTAGCTGTACATAATTTACACAAGGTGGAGTTCTCTACATCTTATTTATACCCCTTAGTAACCTGTGGATATTGTACTGTATACTGAAGAAGATTCCATGAAAGTAATGGACGGTGTGAGTGTGTAAGAGTAGATTGTAGAGGAGAGCGGATACTCATGAGGGAACTAAAGGAGATTTGATGAATATGATAGAGAATTAAAGAGATTATTAGGCTAGTTATTAGAATTGACTACAGTAAAAAGGAACGCTTCTGTATATAATAATTTATTCTTTGTAGAACTTCCATGTTGGGCAAAGACAGAGTAATTTGGTAAATGCCTTAACTGTTTAATTTGCTTATTGTGTAACCAATATGTGTTTGCAAGGTGTAACCAGATAGCAGCAGCATGTAGATAAAATGCAGAGTAAACTGGGGATGAATACCGTATTTCACCCGAGGACTCTAAGTGCTCTATTGTTCAATTAGCAGATATTTTACATGTCATAGAAAGCTGTATTTATCTATCCAAATGAGGTCACCTAACACACATCCTGGCTTTTTCAAACTGCTCCAAACAACTACTGGGATGCAGATTGAGTTAGTGGCACCTGCTCTAGTTATGGTTTATCCTGTCAGTCATACTGGGTTTTGAGTGAACTGAAATGGGTAATCAGCTCTAATAATAGAAATAATATTAATAATTGCAGTGTAATCAAGTGCGTATCTGTATATCCCTACACAGAGGAGCCCTATCTCAGAGATTTTCAGTGTCCCTTTTTGGTCATTTAACATCTTTGAATATATGGACTGTATCATTGTAGAACCAATGGATTTTTGAAGTAACCATTCTCTATATAAAACTATAAATGACAGCAATCGATTTCTATACAAATCAACAAACATGCTCAAGCGACCAGATATAAATACAGACACAAGCACATTGATTGTGGGTGGTGACACTTTTGGCTTCTCTACAATCAATAAGGTTGATAAGAATTGTAGTCAAGAGAGAAGGGGCCTCTAACATTGATGAGCAGGCACATTAAATAACCTGATGTCCAGAGTGAATGATTGGCATGACATTGCCACACATTATGCAGAGGCTTGTGGAGGGACCCTGGCTCTTTAAATGTGCTTTCCTGGATCTGGGTATTACTGTTCTATGCATCAGTATGTTTCTCTTTGAGTGCATTGTCTATATGTAAAACAATGCTCTTGTGTAGGACCAGTCAGACACCCGTCACACCACAAAGCACCCCCTTTGTTTCCCCTTCTGGTCAGTGCTAGAAAACAGAAAAAGAGAACAAGGGGTGATGGTGCAGTTTGTTTCCAAATGTGACCCTAGCTAGAGGTCTGTGTGAAGGGGCTAAAAAGGAAACAGCTGTAATAAGGCTGCCTTATACATCACAGGCTTTTTGTACAGTGACACTTCTCTTTATACCGCTTTCTTTAACAGTGAGTATTTTGATATAAATGGGGGTAGGTGAGGGGTTCCCATCACTCCAACTAATGCAGTACAGCTTCGTACCCTGATCCAACATTACAACATTGCTGCTTTTAATATTGTTTAATGGAGAACAGGCTGGTTTCATACATACATGCTGCTTCATGCTAGACCAGTTTATAATCATATCTAAGCATAGCACTATTCATTATATTTGGGTTTTGTTTGGCTGTAAAAAATAATCATGGGATTTTATTAAAGTATATAATTGTGTTACAGAGTTCATGCAGACAACAAATATTTTTGAAAATGGCAAAAAAATAATAATTGGGGGCTTTGCATGTAAAAAGATCTATTTATGATTGGCCACATCTCTCTCTTTATAATTAGTGCAGTGCCATTTTTCATTGGAAGGTACAAGTTTTCTACAAAGTAGCTTCTGTTTTATACTGTCCATTTAAAGGCATATTCAAGTGAGCTGGGTTATTAATACATCTGATAAAGAGTGTCTGAAAAGAATTGTTTGCATGAAAAATGAACATTTAAACAGTTACACTAAAGTTTGCTGAATTTCTTGCATTTGTAAACTGTTTTCTATCAATGTTGACACCCCCTAAAAATCCCAGGGAAAATTAGCATACATAATACATTGGTTTTTTTTTGGCCTGGGAATTGAGCTGCAGCTTTCCTTTAGATTTCGTTAATATCCAGAACAAGGTCTGTGTCCCTTCATTCACTGATTGTTTTATCTACATCACAGGTGATACTTCCCCCAGCCCCAGTTAATTGCCCCCATCACCTGTCCAAACCCCAGTGAATTGCCTTGTGACCTCCCCCAGCCCCAGTGAATTGCTTCATCGCGTGCGCCATCACCACTGAATTGCCCTGTGACCTCCCCCAGCCCCAGTGAATTGCCCCATTGCCTGCGCCATCACCACTGAATTGCCCCATGACTTCCCCTAGCCCCAGTGAATTGCCCTCATCACCTGCCCCAGTCCCAGTGAATTGCCCTCCAGTCCCAGTGTATTGCCCTGTGACCTCCCCCAGCCCCAATGAATTGCCCTCCAGCCTCAGTGAATTGCCCCCATCACCTGCCCCAGCACTATTAAATTGCCCCATGATCTCCCCTAGCCCCATTGAATTGCCCCATAACCCCCTAGCCCCAGTGAATTGTCCCCATCACTCTCACTCAGACACTCACCGTCAGACACTCTCACTAACAGACACACTCTCACTCACAGACACACTGTCACTCATAGACACTGTCACTCACAGACACACTCTCGCTCACAGACACACTCTCGCTCAGAGACAAACACTAACTAACACGGACACACTGACACAGACATACACACCACACAGACTCACATAGATTTTACTAAAGTATATAATTGTATTACAGAGTTCATGCAGACAACAGATATTTTTGAAAACGGCAAAAAATTTAATTGTGGGCTTTGCGTTTAAAAATATCTATTTATGATTAGCCACATCTCCCTCTTCATAATTAATGCAGTACCATTTTTCATTGGAAGGTACAAATTTTCTACAAAGTAGCTTCTGTTTTATAATGTCCATTTAAAGGCATAATCAAGTGAAGTGGGTTATTAATACATCTGATAAAGGAGAATTTATAGTGTCTGAAAAAAAATGTTTGCATGAAAAATAAACAGTTAAACTGTTACCCTAAAGTTTGCTGAATTTCCTGCATTTGCAAACTGTTTTCTATCAATGTTGACACCCCCTGAAATTCCCTGGGAAAATTAGCATACATAATACATTGTATCTTTTTGGTCTGTGAATTGACACACTAACTAACACGGACACACTCACACAGACATACACATCACACAGACTCACTCACACAGAAACACACTCACTCACATAGATATACACACACACACAGACAGGCACACAGTCACTCATACAGACACACAGACACTCACTCACACAGACATACACACACACATAGACATACAGACATGCACACACACTCACTCACAGAGACATACACTCACTCACACACACAGACACTCACACTCACAGACACTCACACACACACGCACTCACACAGACACACTCTCGCTCAGACACACTCTCACTCAGACATTCTCACTCACACACGCACACACTGAGACATGCACACTCTCACTCACAGACATACACACTCACTCACACAAACAGAATGACACATACACAAACACTCACACAGACACTCTAACTCACAGACATACACACTCACTCAAACAGAATCACACATACACAAACACTCACACATACACACACACTCACTCACACACACAGACTCACTCACTCACAAACAGTCTCACACTCACTCACACACTCACTCACAAACACTCTCACACAGACATACTCACTCACACACAGACACTCACATTCACACTCTCAGACATGCACACACTCAGACACACACAGAGACACTCTCACTCACAGACATACACACTCACACTGACATACACACACTCACACATACACTCACAGACATACACACTCACTCACACAGAGATACACACTCAGACACACATACATACACGCTCACACACACAGAGATACATACTCACTCACAAAAACACACGCACTCACTCACTCACGCACACAGAAAGACACACACAGTCACTCTGTTGCTGCCCCCCCCCTTCTCCCTCCTCCCTCCCTCCCTTCTGAAACCTCCGAGCTATGCTCTGAGATAATCGGAAGGAGTGGTGACGTCACGGATGAAAAGGCCAATCAGCTTGCGCATCCAAGTAGCATGTGCATGCGCAGGAGGCTTGGGTTCGACATTATAATTTTGTACCCTACATGCACAGCGCCCGTCGCTGGGTGATGTCTACATCACCCCCAGCAGTTTTTTTTTTATTTTGCAAACTGGTTTGCATATTTTTATGCAAACATTTTTGCTAGGTGGGTTATGATTCTCCTCTACATGATGCATTCATAACCCACCACACTTGAATATGCCTTTAATCTGTGTAAGTTTGGCATTTAGCAATAATGCAGCCACCATTTCACTCATACAAATATCTTAAAGCTCAAAGTATCAGGTAATTCCTACTAGCAAAGAGACCTCCTCTTATGTCTTAACTAGAACTTGCTTATTTACAAACACCATGCCTAAGATAAAGTAATGGAGATTATGTTAGGATCACAAAAACACACTTCATGTAAATAAAAGATAAAATATGATTTATTAATCATATTTTATTTGTACCTGTGTTTAGGATCTATCTATAAGGCATGGAGAGTCTGGCTTGAAGGCACCCCACCCTTCTTATGCATTTTGCCCAAAGGTTTTTTCAAGCCATTCTGAAGCCCTCAGGCAAAACACGTAAGATGGGTGTGGTTCTTTCAAACCAGACTCCCTATGTTTTATAGATAGATCCTAAGTTTAAAATGATACTTAAAAATGCAAAATGCTAATTGAAGTACTTCAACTGATCTCTAATTTCTAAATATAAGACGAGAAAATCTGAACTCTGATATCTTATGTGCCAATGCTACCGATGCTACCAACTCGCCCAACTCTAGTACTAGGACTTAAATCAGTATAAACTAAAAGTTATCTGTGGAAAAATATTAGATACAAATACCAAGAGTAGCATTATATTAGTAGCATTACTGTGGCATCAGTACTAAGAAAATGAGTAATCACGTGTAACAAGAGTGGTAATAATAGCTGTTACACACCAAAACAGATATTATTAATGGTTTGATATTGCTTTTTGCATCTGTCTGATATTTCTTCAAATATCTCTTAAGTATCATATAATGCAAAAGAAAAACACAATTTGATTAGAGGCAGCAATGGCTGCTATTAACACAATTATTATAGTTTATTACAACAATCTTAAAGAAATAGGGAGCTATCTACATTAAGGTAATTGCAGGGAATGTTAGTGTGAATTCTTTTAATAAATTACATTTGAATTATAGTAAAGCAATAGAGGAATCCATAGCTTGAAAAAAAAAAAAAAATACAAATCTTCTTCCTCTTTATTCTAATTTTTAAATATTTAAAATTTTCTTTCTTCCTCAAATCTACCAAGTTTTTAGAAATATCCAAATAAATGTTACATTTTAAGAGGATTATTAATCACTATAATAGTTGTCAGTTTCCGGAACACTTGCAATGTTGGTCACACTCTTAATGCCTCGCAAAGCGTAGCGAGCCGTCGACCACGCAAAGGCGCTCATTGCACGCTCAGCAGTTGAGGCACGCGGGACTTGGGCGGTGAGCAGTTTTATGCGATTGCGAGGGGAGCAACTGCAAGCCAAACGCGTATCTCTAAAAACCCGAAAAACAAACAAAATAAACACAAATAATAACACACTCACACACAACACAGGGGTAGAGCCTGAGAGTGAGGTGGCAAGCAAATTTGATCCATATTTGGGGGGTTTTGTCAATCCAAAATCGGCTAAGCAAGGGAAAAAATGGCGGACGAAAAAACGTAAAAATTCTGAAACTGGATGAAAATGAGGCTGAGCAAAGCCAGGCACGCGGGACTTAGAAAATACACAACAGCAAAGACAGTAACACTTACACCAAAAATACCAGGCATGCGGGACTTGAAAATAAAACCAACGACAGTCAGCGTGTAACATGCAAAGATTCAGCAGACACACAGAGGAGAAGGACACAGGGAAGGGACAGGGGGGAGATGGTGGAAAGAGACACATGGCATTCCCAAGTACAAAACTTGCAGGTTAACGAAACCTGCAATGAGCAGCCCTTACAGTAGGCGGGAGGAAAGGGTTGCAATGAACCACGCGATGAGTGAAGGTGCTCATCGCGGGGCCATCGATGAGCACCGCTAGTGGGAGAGGCTTGCAATGAGCGCTGAAGGTGCTCATTGCGAGCCCCGCAATGAGCGCCAAAGGTGCTCAGCATGGGACTGGCGATGAGCGTCGACGGTGATCAGTGCAAAGCAGAAAAGTTGATGTACATGGAGGGAGAGCCTCGCAGCGCGGGTGAGCGCCAAAGGCGCTCAGAGGAGCAAAAGCCTCACATTGTGTGGCAAACAGCATTGCCAGCCTTACAGTTTTAATCCCGTCATTTTTTAAGGCAATTTCCTAGTAGCATAATAACCACGAGTGCCAAACAAAACCTGTGCTTATTTTATTCTTTAGTAAATATCAGTCCTATGCTGCCACAAATACGTTTATTTTGATTTTTATTTTGAGAGATAACCTCTCCCTTTTTTTTATTTCCCCCATATGGGTTTAGAGTAGTGTTTGTTTAAGAAAAGGTAGCTGGATATCCAAGTTTTACATGTTAATATCACTAAACTGTACTTTACCATTGTTAGATCATATGAAAGTTGTGCTAAATACATACAATGTTGTTATAAGAACAAACGTTTTTAAATAGTATTAAATAATTATTAATATGTACAATTAAGTTCTTCCGAAAAAAAAAAAAAAGCAAATAATGAACACTCCTCTACAGGTACACCCCGCTTAACGCTAGCACCTTTGGCTCTGATCCGCCATAGCAATGTTTTCTCTGTAATTCCCAGTTTTGCGCTAAACCCTGCTATAATACTATTTTGTGCCCGCCGATCCCCGTTGAATGATCTGCTTTGATTTAACATTGTTTTTTTCCTTGTGTGGCCTCATTTAAAAGTCAGAACAGCGTCACAGCGTTGAGAGACAGCAGAAGAGAGAGAGAGAGAGCAAACTACCATCCAGGAGAAAGAAAGAGCCACAAAAGACCCCCCAATTCCAACCTCCACCACCCAGAGAGAAGGTAAAGAATATTTTCCTTGCTCTCTTGTTTCCCATAATGTGGTTGTTAATTGTCTAAAAAAATCTTCATTCATTGTATTTTTTTGTACTGTTTTACAGACACTGACTGAGTACAAGGAAGATCAGGTCATATTGAAGCGCCTGGATTTGAAGATGCAGATGGTGGACTGCTTGGAGAAAGGAGAGCTCCAAGTGGACATTAAAATGGATCTAAAGTTGCCAACCTCCACAATCCACACCATCCTGAAAAACAAGGATAAGATCAAGTCTTTGGCAACCATCGTCTGTAAAGAAGTTTACCCGGTCCAGATGCTATGCTCCAGAGGAAATGGAGAAGCAGCTGTTGATCTGAATTGATGACCAGATAGAGCACAAGATGACTCTCAGCCAGGCCATCATCATAGAAAAGCATCTATGGCCATATCCAAAGCCAATCTCCAGATGTGACAGAAAGCTTCTCAATCAGCAGAGGTTGGTTTGACCTGTTCAAGAAGAGGAACAACCTCTACAACAAAGAAGCAGTGAGCGCTGACACTGAAGCTGCTCCTGCTTTTCCAGGACATTGTGGAAAGAGGCAAATATCCTACAGAACTGTTCTTCAACGTCGATGAGACAGGACTGTTCTGGAAGTGAATGCCAAGCCACACTTTCATATCCCATGAGCAGAAGCGAGCAAGAGCTCCTGTTAATGGACAATGCTCCAAGCCACCCTACCAATTTGGCTGAGTTGCATAGCTGCATCCCAGAGCTGTGTGCAGATGTGCAACCAGAAGAACCATTCATAGCAGAGATAGAAGACCCGGTCAATACGGCTGGACAGGGAGATGCAGATGCCCAGGACTTTGAGGACTTGGTACAAGCCTGACCAACAAGGACCTCCAGCAACTGGTGGAACAGGGCATCAAGGAAGCCCAGGAAAGCAGTGACTCTGACATGGAGAAACAAAAAAAAACTTTACACCGAGTTCCTCAGCAAGACTTTGCCTTCCATCCATGACTGTATGCATGATTTAGTGGCAGGACACTGTGAGGAGCAGAAGTATGAGACACAGCTTTATTGGGGCAATGTTTTGCGACCAGCATGAAGCAGAAAAAAAAGAGACAGATGTCTTTGGACCAGTTTGTCTCAAAAAAGCAAGAATGGAGGATGAGCCTGAAGCTTTCACATCTGCTATTTAGTGGACTGTGTAGATTATGTGTACTGTTTATGTATTTAAAAAAAAAGGCTCTTGTCATGTTTGCAGTTTCTTAAAATTGAATATAAAGTTGTTTGTGTCTTTTTCTCCCAGTGTGTTTAGTGTTGTTTCGCATAACACTCCTATTGCCCGAAACCTGCAGCGCTGAATGGGGTATTTCAAAATGAATTATGTGTAACAATGAACATCTCAGTAGCTATCAGATCAGGAAAAGTGTGAATCCAAACCAACAACGTAACTGTAATAATTTGCACATATTACTTGGTAAACCTGGCAAGCTCGTGCTGTTTGACTTTGTCCAATGGTCCATCCATAGGTACACTTTACACTCATCAATGAGGGAAACTTTAACAACTTTATTTTTTGTTTACATCAGAATATAATTTGAAACTTGTCTTCAGTCTAAAATACTTTGTAAATCAAACAATTTTATGTCCAAAATATGCTGTCTGCACAACCTCTTATTGTTACGTATTTATGAATTTGCTAAGAAGTGTGATCAAACCTTCAAATTAAAACTACACAATGAACAGTAGACCTCACTATACAGAAAGGTTACTTCTTATAGGGCTTTTACATTTGAGAGGCAGTGCCAATTCAGAAGGAGTTACAATTACAGACAATTGGATGCCGAAAATCTTTCAAAACACACATTTAAAAATCTTAACAAATTGGTGTCTTGTTAATAGAGATCTATTTTGTTGTTAACAAGGAACTCCGGTCCCCACTGTCTTTAGCAACAGCCCTGGGCAATGAGTCTGCCTATTTACTGACCATCCGTAAAAACTCAGCCCCTCAGGCCATAACTTGTAGATCTTTCTGGGAAACTGGTCAAGTCTGCTTTGCTTTGAAATGCAGGCCCGTGTCCATGATGTTGTTTACATGCAGTTTGTACCAAAACAACTATGTGCATCTGGCTTGTCGAGAGAGTTATGTGATTTGAGTTTATCTAACACCAAAGTGGCATCTTTAATACATTTAACATGTTCCTAAATTGAAGTTAAAGTAAAGTTAATTTTAATTTAATTTCATTTTTTTGTGTAATTAGATTTATCAGTATTTGTTTCTCCTTGTTTAAACTAAATCCCTACAGGTGAAGCAGCCAATACAAGGTCTGGTTACTACAATAACATGACTGGTTGAGGATCTTTATTACTCTTGTTTCCATAAAGGAATGCTTCTCTATGCTGGTGGACACAGTGTTCTTACATTCAAAATACCTGGTAGTTTACACCATGACGTTTATGTAATAATATTTTATTTTTTTAATGACAAAAATGTGGAGCAGGATCTCAGTCTTCATTCCCATAGCAAGAGGGAACCTCTCGATGGATTTCCCTCCCAACAGTGGCGGCTGTAAGCACCTAAATACATGGCTGCCCAAAGGATACTAACTTGTATACAGTGCTATAACTGACAGATAGCCTTGAGCTAATAGGATAATTAAATACACGTCATGTTGAAGGGTCCAGTTGGTAAGGTGGTTGTCACTCTAAAAACCCATGGTGCAGCTCTAGGACATAATACCCTAGCCTAGACTGTGGCACTTTATTACACTTACTACTGCAAATAAATCACATTTTACTTGCTTAAAATGAGATACTAGCAATATACTATATACATCATGGAAACCAGGGAACCAGCAATCCAAATCCATCCAAATTTCACTTATGGCTCCTACTGTTTTGTAATATTTTGCTAGTGATGCTGTAGTGTGAAAAAAGTGACGTCCCTTTAAAGTATTGGTCCAACTATAGAAAGTGATAAATTACAATTATTTACATTTCCCTCTGCTCTCCTCTAGTTGTCTGCTATCTTGACCTTTCTTCCTTCTCCTATCTTTCAGTCACAATGGCCCTCATTCAATTGCAATTTGGCCAATTGAATAGGACTCTAAACAAGCACCTATCATATTTTTTTAAATACGTTTTTAGTTAGGGAAAACTTGCTTTTGGATAGATGTTTACTAACTAAAAACTTCTATAAAAATATGTTATGTGCCTATTTAGAGCACTATTCATTTGGCCAAATTGCTGAATGAGGCCCAATGTGAGGAGGGTGAGCAGTAAACTCTGAATTTCCATTTTGCATCTTCTAATGCTCACTTACATGGGCCCTCATTCAATTGCAATTTGGCCAATTGAATAGGGGTCTAAATAAGCACATAACATATTTTTTTTAAGAAGTTTTTAGTTAGTAAGCATCTATTCAAAAGCAAGGTTTTCACTAACTAAAAACTTCTTTAAAAAAATATGCTACGTTCTTAGTTAGAGCCCTATTCAATTGGCCAAATCGCAATTGGATGAGGGCCATACATGGGGCCTCATTCTATTAGCGGCCGCAGCCGTTGCGGGGCCGCAAGGACCGGCCGCAAGCTTTCCGGCTATTCTATTCCCCTCCGGCCGGGGATTCCGGCAGGCTTGCGGCCGGCGCCTTGCTATCTCTTGCGGCCGCTCGCGCCAGAGGAAATCCTTTGATCTTAAACGGCCGCAAGGAAATCGGCCGTAAGAAATTCCTATTTGCAATTCAATTGCTCCGGGAACCCTCTCTGCAAGGCTAAAAGCCAGCCGCAGCTTACTTGCAGAAAAAAGGTCCCGCTAGCACCAATTAAGCACATAAAATAGCCCAAATAAAGCCATCCTGCACTTTGCAGAGTCTATAAAGTGATATTCGGTGTTAGCAAAAATAGCACATAATTACCCTATACTCAAATCCGTAAAATATTTTTTCTTTAATATCCGTAAAATATCCATGTAAAAAGTCCAGAGTGCTTGGAGCACCTCAGACCCGCCCACGCCACAGCCGGAAAATAAACAGTTAATTTGAACTCGGGTTTGGGCTGATGTGCAAGCTTGAGAGGGGGTTACTTTTAATCCTCATGTCCCCCAATATGATCCCTAGCATTTACAGAGCTGTACAGTGCAGGCTTGAATTTATTTTTGCGTTTTTAGATTTCTGAGCTTACGGCCGGTTCCAAGATATGCGGCCGGCCGCAAAAGGAGATCCTTGCGGGGCCGTATAATAGAATCGCGAGTTAACAGAACCCCCGCAAGGAATCGCAGCCTTACGGCCGATTTACAGCCGGTAATAGAATGAGGCCCATGGCCAGCTCATTTCTATTGCGCAGTGTGATTATGTGGTTCTTACTCCTATGCTATAAGCTAAACCATTAAAAATGTTTATTTAAAAAATAAAAAATAAAATATGCTCTTTTGGAGAACTACATTTCATAATGCTCAACATTTTAAACTGAAATTAAAAAAATATAAAACCTTTATGTTATTAATTATTTTAGGCAATTGAATGACCACTGCAATTCTATAGGTAAAACATACTATTTTGAAGAACTATGGGCCTCATTCAATTGCGATTTGGCCAATTGAACAGGGCTATTTATAAGCACATAGCATATGTTTTTTACAAAAGTTTTTAGTTGGTGAACTTCTATACAAAAGCGAGGTCTTCACTAACTAAAAACCTTTGTAAAAAAATATGCTCTGTGCTTATATAGAGCCCTATTGAATTGGCCAAATCATAATTGAATGAGGCCCTATATATAACAACTGGGAAAATGGTTTTAGAATACAGCATCTAATTTATTATTTCCCATATGCACTTATACTGCCACACATCCCACTACCCAGGACCCAGCCGATCAATCCCCAAGGTGGGAAGGTACTATGAAGTTCAAATACACAAAATGTAAAATGCGGCACCCACAACTGCCAAGATATTCATTAGTTCTAAATGAAAGCTTACTAACCCACACAGTCTCTCGAGAAAGCAACAGGCAGGACCCGGCGACCAAGTATAATGGACCCTGCATCAATGAACAATTGGGTAAAAAAGACAAATATATATTTTTATTTTCACTTTTTAAAAACATTTTCCATACAAACAGGTTTAGCCATTCAAAGAGACATATAGAGGAAAAATACCACAGTGACTGCTATCACCCCAATAGGAAGTGGCTTCATCAGAAAGAGCATTCAAAAACAGCTGTATACTGCACCAGCCATATTTCTTCCACAGCAACCAACTACAGAGACATTCAGCATTCCCTGTGTGCCAATGTGTGGCTTCTGTGTGCCAATGTGTGGCACAGCATGCTGGGTAAAAGAGTAGAGGAGATACAATCTTAGGGGACATTGCATTAATAGCACAAAGATGGACAAGCAGACTGTAATCCTAATTAGCACATCCACGCAACTAATGAATATTTTTTATAATAAACAGCACAGACAGTGCTGAACCTCTCCAAAACCATTCACATAGAATATATTGGCTAACACAATGTATAACCAGCTCCTCATGACATTTAAACATGCTTCTGACATTAGTGCACATAAGTGCTAGTAGAGACTGATTGCAGTGCTCCAGCACTCCACAATAAAGGAACAGTGCAAGCCGTTCTAATGTTAAAACTAGTTTTCGTTTAATTAATTAAAAGCAGCAAAAAAAGTTTTAGCGAGAAAATATGATTAAAAAAAACAGTTTACCTCATTAATAAACCTTGCTGTACTCTCCCCACCTCTCTCATTGTAATGAGCACTACTAAAAGGAAGTAAAGGTTTTCAAGCCATACCAAGACAGCCAGATCAATCTTATCTCAGTTGAAATCTTTCAGTTCTTTTCAGTAGTACTCAGGGCAATGAGGTAGCTGGGGAGGGGGTATATCAGTGGCCCTTAATGAGGTAAAATGTGTTTTTAAATGGTTAAAACTTCCATTTATCAATGTTTGCACATGTATTTTTAATGTTAATTAATGGTGAACTATAAAATAGTCAACATGAAATGCGGTTACACTGGCTCACTGTAGTTTGACCAAAAAATATGTTTTCAGCTATATAAACCATGAGCATAACATTTTTTTTTACAAAACAGTCTTTAGTTAAGCAGACTCTGTTTTATCATGGGCCCTTCCATATTTGATAACTGGTCTGCTTCTAAGGGGAAGAGTTCTCCTCCTGGGCATTGCTTTCTATTGAGTCCTATTGTCAAGTGCAACATTGTAGTGACAGTCTTTCAACAGAAATTAATAGAGATCTGAATACATTGTTCCTTCCATTCCTGCCAGGTATCTAGTCCTATTAGGAGACAAAATGTCTGACATGATCAACGCAAATTTGAAAATACTAATGAAAATATCAAGATTTTTTATTTTAAACTTTCCAGAACACGTTTTGCCTATTTTTAATTCAAGTTCTTTATATGAGCATATTATAAACATGACATTTTCATACTCATTCAAGCAGTAATGTTGTTTTGAGCGACATCCTTGGCATAGACCCTTTTTCCTCCCATGCAAATAACGATTTTCCTCCTTTACTTTGTGACCCCCCCACATAGAGCCTTGTTTCATTACCAAGTTTAGCAACTATTATACCTTTGTTATAAGGATTTATATTAGCGACTTGCCGGTCAAAAATGACGGCAAATGAATTTAAAGCCTTGTAATGCTGTTGTTTGCCACACAATGTGAGGCTCTCCCCCCTTAGCTTTCAACCTCACTTATGAACTCTGCCTCAGGCGGAGGCAGGGAGCCCATAAGTGAGGTTGCAAGCTAATTTCCTATTCAATTGGCGTCTTTTGGTGGTTTCCCAATGGCTTCCAAGTAACAGGCTTGAAAAAAAATGGCGGCTGTTAAATCCGAGTTACGGGCTTGAAAAAAAAAATGGTCGGCTACTTTTTTTTATGCCCGTAAGCCTGTCCCCCTTCTACCTTGCAAGCCTTGCGATATGAGCCTTCAGTGCTCATTACGAGCCCCCTCTCTAACTTGCGGGCCTTTGGCGCTCATTGCAGACCTCAGCAAACCCACAATTTGCGGCCCTCGTTGCTCATTGCGCATTCGCAAGCCCGTAACTTTTAACATGGCGTTACCAACAAACTCGCAATTACGACAACTATATATGCCACAAATATCTATTACTTGGTAGCATTTAAAGGTCATAACTCCATATACATATAGTGGGGTTTTTATAACTGAATATAGAAACCATAAATTGCATCACTGAATACAGTTATAGTCCATATATTGATTAGGTCAGAAACCTTGCTTTGCTTTGTACTTGTACTGAATATGAACAATTACATCTTAGCTCAAAAACACATTTATTTAAGACTCCCATTGTCTCTTGCAATTAAACTTCTGCCCATACACTTGACCCTGACAGTGTATGAATAACAAAGCATTTATCTTTTATATGAATTTGTTGCACTAAATAATTATACCACTGGCTATTCAACGACTCTAATGCTTTTCCATATGACAATGAATCACAGCTTTGCTTGAATATGGATATGTTCTAAGAAAAACAATGTAAATGCAACGTTGTGGTCTTAGTCAAATAAATACAAGTCAGGAAATGAGCAATTTATTTCAAACAGGGAGGCAATTAGTTCTTCTTCTCGAGATAAATAGCTAAACTTCACAAAAAAGGTTTATTCTGATAAATGGAGAAAGGATGTGTGAATCCAGCGATTGCTTCATGTCATAATTGTGAACATAATTTATTTTACACATTAGATTGAAGACTACAAATTAGAACATTAGGCCTTGTGAAAAAAACTCATTTATTTTCATTTGTAAAACAGTTAGTGAACTTGTGTACCATGTTTGACAGTACCCGCAAATCATTGCGGCGATTGGTACTGATTTCTAGCCAGTACAACTATGCTGTCTGTGAACTCATACTGAAACACCTTTGCTAAACGTTTCCATTCATGGTTTAGGTTTAGAGAGATATTGTGTTGAGAAAGTCTCTAAAATTAGGGCTAGTGAATTATTATTATTCATTATTACATTAAAATCTTTTAATATGATTGCATCAGAAAGGGTGCACGATGAAACATTGGATAGAGAATGAGTCCCATACAAATAAAAGCTTTAAGTTTATATACAATTAATTATTCAAATGTTAAGCTTTAATAGTAAATATAAATATGGCAGAAACGCTCTGGAAGTCCAGATTTGGACTTAGATCTGTCTATCATCTGCACGCATATGAAATACATACAGTGTTTGTTAAATTACTCGGTAATCACCTAAATCCAAAATTTAGTGCTGTGCAAAGAATGAATATAGTTATGATCTATCAACAAACAATAACCTGATATTTTACTTCCATTTATAACTGTCTGTTTAGAAGACTGCAATCGTCTCATATCTATATTTCAGTTATTATAGCCAGAGACTTAGTTATTGTTTATATTAATTATAGGTCAATGTAATATTATATCAGACTTACCACATGGTTGCCATCTGGGACAATAATACACTGGATTTTATCAGACCCTTTATTTGTTTTATGGCAAAATTTAAAGCAGGGATAGAACAGCATTTCTGCTGACTGCTCTCCATAATAATAATATGAACTTCCAAAAGATGAAAACTTGGTATAATAAAAATATATGCAACTATGTTGTATTGCCAAGAGAGCTGTGTACCTTCTGACATTATACATTCTGTAACCTTTATGAGGCGTCAAATATTTTTTATCCATGGTTAATAAAGGTACAAAAATTATTCAAAGACTTAGAGCCTTATAAAATTGTGATTTGGCCAATTGAATATGGCTCTATATAAGCACAGAGCATATTTTTTTTACAGAAGTTTTAGTTAGTGAACTTTTATCCAAAAGGAAGGTCTTCACTAACTAAAAACATTTGTAAAAAAAACATGCTATGTGCTTATATAGAGCCCCTTTAAATCTGCCAAATCGCAATTTAATAAGGCTGTTAATATTTTATGATTAAACTTCCCCTTTAATCAAACTGTTAAACAAAATAGCAACAAAGTCTTTGATTTTGCCTTGTCCACCAGACCATGCTCCATTTGAATAGTGTTATTTTGGCCAAGCAAATCCTTTTACAAAATAAAAACACTATTTTCAGAAGATAAACTGATGAAAATCTGTTATGTATGCTCACTGAGAGAGAAACTACAAATGGATAAGTAAATTGCCTCAGGTCATATAAGAAACAAGCAACATTTCTGAGACATCTATTTCTCATTTATATACCAGATTTCCCATTTTTTTGTACAATAAATACATAATTTTGTTTGTATATTTGTATATTTCTCTAGAGCACACACAAGGCCTAAAACCTGTTTTGCCCACTTAGTACTAGTTCTATATTTTAACTTTATATATATATATTAGTTTTAATTAATTTGCTTTATACTGGTCATGTAAAGGATGTCACTCCGTATTACCTAAAAATAATAATTAAAGTTATTTTATCAAATATAAGCAGTATATCACTAGCTCCATTATGTATTTTCCAGATGTGAAGTAAGACAATATTTCCAAAGTTAGTAGTTCCCAGGATTTTTTAAGAACAATGATCTTTTAAATAACAGCTCTGTACTTCAACCACAAGGCAATTGCTCCTCCTCAAATTGTTATGTATAGTAGGTGCAGCATTCAATTCTACAGGTGGAACCACAGGACTCTTTGGCATCATTGTCTAAATAGTGATTATTCTGGAAAGAGGGTGTAAATGCTAATTGTGTGCAGTTCATGGTACTGTTAAACAAGCAACTGACGTAATTAACATGCAAGTTTGCTGTGAAATTAACTCATATAAAATATAACTTTTATAAGTGAGAATAAGGAAACAAATCAAAACACATTGTCCATCTGCAGCAGCCTGATGAATGAGGCTGTATGAGAAAACCATGATTCATGATGGCAGGTGATCATATACCACTTGACCTACTGGAAAATTTCCATAGGCTGGGGGTGGGGAGCTATTCAGAGGTTAAGGCAATGTAATCTGAAGCCACTCTTTCAGCAAAGGTAATAAAGGTGCTGTTCCATGATGCTACACAGAACTAATTTCATTTTTATATCCATGTTAGGTGTGTGTTTTATATAGAAATCCCAATAATGTTTATGATATCATCATCAAGAAATGTTAAAAACACAACCTCAGTGCTATGGTAGGCCTAACAAGATCATTCAAACAAAATGGTTAATGTGGGACCAAGCTTACTTTTAATTTAAAAATAACTCTTAACCTTCTTAATCTCTAATTCATCTTGTATTGTTATACTTTTTTGTTAGATGTTTTAATATATGTAAAAATCACTCTAAATCGGAGATATGTTTTTGAATGTCATCAGATGGATGCATGTAATTATAATTTATGCTTTTGGAAAATAATAAAAATATACTTTAAAAAAATACAACCTCTTTGCAAGCTGATAATGCTATAAAAAACACAAATTAGTTAATTCAGTTAACAAAGCAAATACATGTCTTATATGTCATGGTTACATCTTTTTGATTTAAGATTTGTTTATTTAAAAAGTTAGTGTAATACAGAAAGAAGAAGATCCTCCATACAATTATATATACATTTATATACAAATTCATAGCCTTGTTATAAAAGAAAATAAAAAGTATGTATAAATATCTGTTGTAAAAATAATATAAAACGTTGTAAAAGGGTATGGATGAAGAAAAAGGAGGGAGCATGGTTAGGACAAGTGGAGTTGAGTGAGTTGGGGGAGGTTAAGACGGAGTGGGTAAAGGAGAAGGGTTAGTGGTTGGGTGGAGGAGGATAAAAAGCTAAACACTAGCAGTGCCTTTGGCGCTCATCGCCTCAGTTGTATGCACCACACAAAGCGTGACGACGTCTCGTAGTTCGACAATTATAATAATGAGATATATGTGAAATATGTGATATATATATATATACTTATTAAACAGGGCCACAGCACCCTGTACTAATTAACAGCTCAGTGAAACTGCTGGTAGAATCATTTCTATATTGTCTTTTGAATACCTAAACTTGATAATGGACAAAATGGTTTTAGAAAAAAATAAATAAACATAGCCTTTAAGTGTTTCACTTTTATATGCAATTATTCTTTCAAATTATATTTACTTTACTAGGCTGCTTCTTGTATCTTCTATCTCATCTTGGTGTGTGTCAGTAAACTAAGGAGCTTTGCATAAGTATAAATGAGAGTACTGCCATTTGTAGCTGCCATATTCCCCTTTGTGCAATCCTCTATGCATTCAAGTTCTCCTACCACCTCAGGAAGTGGTAGGTTCTACAACAGAACTATTGACATTTAAAATATCAAAAGATGATATTTTAAATGTATGACACAGTGGTCCATTAACATGAGAGGTGGCATGGCGGGGCAATTAACCATGACCTCCTATATTGCTTCCTAGATATAGAGTGCTTTTATATCCACTAATCATACAGCCTCATTAAATTGGGGCTACATTTTAAAACGTAGCCCGTAACGTAGTCTGCACGACTTACAACTATTAAATTAGCCCAGTAAACATCCCCGCAGATGACTTGCCGGGTAAGCCACAGGACGGCCGAAAAATGCCTAAGAAATGTGAACGTGGAACTTTGCAGCCCGCAAATTTTTTGATCTGTCAAGCCCGTAACCGCTACAATTCCAATCATGCTATTAACTTGCAACAAAGTCAACCGCAAGCTAGCCCGTAACACGCAAATGGAGCCCAAGGTGTGCTGGAGAGGACTCGCAAGGGGGGTAAAGACCAATACTTAGCCCTGTAAATGCAAATAAAAACACACTACTGTACTATATAAAAGGGAGAGTGATGTTAGCTCTTACAATTAATAGATCAAAAAATATATATACCTAAAAATCCCTGGTGCCTAACACCTATAGCAATTAAGCAACTTTAATAATATGGGATAAGGCGCAAAAATCAAGACAACAACGCTAACTGTATTACAAAAATAAAATTAAAAACAGGTGCATAACTGATTAGCCACATGGTGTGTACATATTAACCCGGTCATTTAGATATTTTTTTATTCTCTCTATGACCCTTATATTTGTTTGCCTACAGTAATATGTATTTCCACACACCGGTATATCTCAAGAATACAGCCCACAGCTTCGTGAATAAGCATTCCTCATATTATAGAGCAATAAATTACTTAATCATAGGAATTCTTAAAACTATTTTGTGATAATATATAAACACTATATACACAGCACTCTCAAAGGTGAATATAAAACCAGGAAGACACCGTATGACCAATATTAATACCAGCACTATTATACTTCTATGCTTTTTCATGTAGGCAAAAAAAATGCTACTGGCATATCATGCACGCATGTATACTTGCAAATCATTGAGTTTGCTCAGCATTGTCCAAAATGTACAAGCGTTGATTCTGGTCCTTCATGGTGCTTCATATATGTCCACTTAATGTAAGGCAGTGGTAAAGAGTCCCCCCCTTAGAATTAATAGCACAACATTCTAAAGCCCGCAAATTGGCCCAAAAAATACTTTATTTCATGTTTGATTTTTGTGTTATATCGATACCGGCAATCAATGTGTTAATACATATACTGTAACTTGCATGTAATAGAATATCATATTTACGGCTTTATTAATATTGCGTTAATCTGTAATAGCAAACTATAATTGTAGCTCATAGGACTTTGAAAAATCACCTCCCCTTTTTCAGTGACGTAACGCTGATAATCTCTTTTTCCATTGGCTCGTCTAAATCCGCAAATCCAATGTTCTATGAACGAGCTACTATTTGCATCTCAAGACCGTAGCTCGCAGCCCCTTCTAATTTAATAGCAATGTAACTCTGCCTAATTTCAAGCACACAGCCGTTAGGGGCTTGACGTTGGGGTTACTGGCTTGGAATATAATAGGGCTGATGGTGGCTATGGCCAAACTGGTATCCCAGGAAACTGATTTAAAGGCTGTGCAAATGAATGGTATTAGCAATGATTAATTGCTAGAGTGTGAACATTAAATGAGCTACTGTTTAAGTTTAAAATAACTGTTTAGTTGTTTTTAAGAGTGTTTGTTTAGTGCCAGCTAAATAACCGATGCAGCAGCTGGGGGTACTCATTATCCTGTAGCATTGTAGCATTATATTTAAATCTGTTGGATGTACAAGGGGACTGCCTAGAGATACATTTCTGTCTACTAATGTAACAGAACACTATATTCCAATGCAAAAGTACAATTAGTTTTCATTCTTGTCAAAAATATAGATTTTAGAAAGAATAATAACACATATTGTAGAACCCAGTAATATCACCGTTTGTGCAATAACACAATTAATTAATTAATTTCAAGGTCAAAATGCAAACATTTCCTTTATATGAAATTTTCCTTCCTCATTTATATTAATTGATGTTACATGTTTGGACACACTTCAAGTGTGAAATAACTAAAGATTTATAAAGCAAAGCAGTAGTAATGGATTGTAATATATGTTTTTAGTGTAGTGCAGAGCATGCTAACAACATTGATAATTGTATTAGTGAAATATTAATACATTGTTATATAAATAAATAAATATATATATATATATATATATATATATATATATATATATATAAAAATATATATAAGAGATAAAGTGAGTTTGCTACCTTGTCATGGTGAAGGCTTTAATGAAGCTGTGAGCTATACCATGTAGGGCCAACCAGAGATATAATAATACTAGGAAGTTGCCCGTCAAAAATGACGGGATTAAATTGTAAGGCTGGCAATGCTGTTTGCCACACAATGTGAGGCTTTTGGTCCTTCAGCGCTCATTGCGAGCCTCTCTCCCATGTACTTCAAGTTTTCTGCTTGGCACTGCTCACCTTTGGCACTCATCATGGGGCTCGCAATGAGTGCCTTCGGTGCTCATTGCAAGCCTCTCCCGCTCGTGGTGCTCATCGTGAGCCTCGCAATGTGGGCCTTTCCTTTCGCCTACTGTACGGGCCAAAATTGCAGGGTTCTTTAACCTGCAAATATAGTGCTTGGGAATGCCATGTGCTTCTTTCCAGCATCATCCCCCCTGTCCCTTCCCTGTGTCTTTCCTGTGTGTGCACAGCGTAGTGCACAGTGACTGCCATTGGTTTTATTTTCAAAGTCCCGCGTGTCTGGTGTTGTTGTGGTTAGTGTTAGTGTGTTCAATGTGGTGTATTTTCCAAGTCCCACATGCCTGGCGTTGTTTGTGTAAGTGTTACTGTGTTCAGCGTTGTGTATTTTGTACGTTTTGCGAGCCTGGCGTTGCTGAGCCTCGTTTTCATGCTGTTTCTGAAATTTTGCATTTTTCATCCGCCATTTTTTTCCTTGCTTAGGCTGTTTTCGATTGATGAAAAATGCCAAATATGGGTGTAATTCGCTTGCAACCTCACTTCCAGGCTTCCTGTGTCTCCCCTTGTCCTGTGTGTGAGTGTGTTATAAATGTTTGTACATGTATTTTTTTGTTTTGGTGGGTTTTTAGAGTTACGTGCTTGAACAGTGCTGCGCCGCTGCATCGCCTCGCTTTACGAGAATTGCATGTGTGACAGCACCGCTGGCTCACAAGGGATTCAGCTGCGTTACCAACATTGCAAACGTTATGAACAGCGCAAAGATCCACAACTATACATGTGATAGCACTGGTAGATGAGCCCTTGAGCACAGCAGAGGGCGAGTACAAGTAGCACCAGATCAGATGAAGTGGTTGGGCCAAGTCAAGAGGACGTCTGCTGTGGATATATCTGGAGGGTAAAGGAAAGTATGTTGTTGCAAAGAACAATTCAGTATTAGAACCTGGAATGTTAGAACTTGGATTCAAGGCAAACTGGATGGGGTCCAACATGAGATGAGAAGGTTAAACATTGATATCCTGGGAATTAGTTATCTCAAATGGACTGGAATGGGACATTTTATATCAGACAACCACTGTGGTCAAGAATAGTAGCCCTCATAATCAATCAAAGGGTGGCTTAAAGCAGTGCTCTATCACAACCAGCATAGGAACTGGGGGGATGGGACGGACAAATTCCACAGATTAAATGACATAGGGACACAAAAAATAGCAAAATTAAACGTAATCATGCCTTACCAGATTTGGCCACTAGAAGGAGAGGTATGGCAGTGCTATGGAGCAGTATATCTTTCACATGAAAGCTTTGACCCATAATCAACCTTATATATATACATAATAAGTTAGCATTTAGACATTGTTGTTGTTGTTTCATTGTTCAGTCATGTCTGACTCTCCGTGACTCTATGGACCACAGCACACCAGGTGCATCTCTCAGTCACTGCCCCTCTAAGCTCCATCAAGTTCAAGTTCATTGCTTCAATGACCTCATCTATCCATGTCTGCCTCTGTCATCCCCTTCGTCATGTGCCTTCAATCATTTTTAGTATCAGAGTCTTCTCTATGGTATCGTGAGTCTCATGATATGGCAACATTTTTTGAGCTTCAGCCTCATGATCATACCTTCTAGTGAACAGTTTGTCTTGATTTCCTGAAGTATTGATTTATTGGATCTTCTTGCTAGTCAAAGGGACTCTAAGCAGTCTTCTCCAACACCACAATTCAACGGCTTCAATTCTATGGCACTTAGACTTCTTTATGGTCCAGCTCTCACATGTGTATGTTACTACTGGGAAAACCGTAGTTCGAACTATGCAGACATTTGTTGATAGTTAAATATCTTTACTTTTTACTAGCTTGTCCAAGCTTGACATAGCTTTCCTCCCCAGAAGCAAACATCTTTTAATTTTATGACTACAGTGACCATCTGCAGAGATCTTGTTGATATTCCTTCCAACAATATTGATTCTGGCTTTGGATTCATCCAGTTCTACCTTAAGCTTGATGTACTCTGCATATAAGTTGAATAAATAAGGTGACAATATACAACCTTGTCGCACTCCTTTTCCGATCTTGAACCATTCTGTTGTCCCATGTTCGGTTCTGACTGTGGCTTCTTGGTCGACATACAGATTCTTTAGGAGGAGGATGAGTTGATCTGGTACGCCCATCTCTTGAAGAACATGACACATTTTGTTGTGATCTAAACAGTTCAAAAGGCTTTAGAATAGTCTATGAAGCAGAAGTAAATGTTTTTTTGGAACTCTCTGGCTTTCTCTATTATCCAGTGGACATTGGCAATTTGGTCTCTTGTGCCTCTTTCTCTGTGGAACCCGGCTTGCACATCTGGTAGTTCCTGGTCCATATATTGTTGGAGTCGAGCTTGTAGAATCTTAAGCATTACCTTGCAGGCATGTGGAATTAGTACAATTGTTCAATAATTGAAGCACTCTTTGGCTCTGCCATTTTTGGGTATTGGGATGTTGACTGACCTTTTCCAGTCTATTGGCCATTACTGAGTTTTCCAAATGTGTTGGCATAAGGCAAGTAACACTTTCACAGCAACATCCTGTAGAATTTTGAATAGTTCCGTTGGGATTTCATCACTTCCTGCAGCGTTATTATCAGCAAGACATTCTAGGGCCCATCTCACTTCGCTCTCCAAGATGTCTGGCTCCAGCTCATTGGACAAACTACTGAGGTCATCACTTTGTGTTAAGATCCTTCCTGTATAGATATTCAGTGTATTCCTGCCACCTCCTCTTTATCTGATCTTCTTCCCTACCATGTCTGTCTTTTATCACACCCACTTTGGCATGAAACATGCTGTTTAAATTCCCAAGTATCTTGAAGAGATCTCTTCAATCTCCTTTCATCGCTCATTGTAGAATGTCTCCTTGTCTCTTCTTGCTATCCTGCATTCTGCATTCAGTTGGACAAATCTTTTCCCATCTCCACTACCTTTCGCTTTCCTTCTTTCCTTGGCTACTTTCACAGCCTCATCAGACAGCCAGTTTGACTTCTCACTTTTCTTTATTTTAGGGATATTCTTTGTTGCTGTTTCCTGGTCAATGTTGCAAACTTTGGTCCAAAGTTCTTCAGTCATTCTATCTTCCATGTCTAGTGCCTTAAATCTATTCACTACTTCAACTGAATATTCACAAGGGATATTATTTATTTAGTATCTACTTGGTCTGATATTTTCAACTTTAATTTTCAACTGAGCCGCAGTCAGCTCCAGGTCTTGTTTTTGCTGACTGTATAGAGCTCCTCCATCATTGGCTGCAAAGTATACAGTCATTCTGATTTCTATGTTGTCCATCCGGTGATGTCCATGTGTAGAGTCATCTCGGAGGCAATTGGAAGAGGGTGTTTGCTACGACCGGGGAATCATCTTGACAAAATTCTACTAATCTCTGACCTGCTTCATATTGTACTCCTATGCCAAATTTTACAGTTTTTTTGGGTGTCTTTGGAATGCTAAAGTAGGGAACCAAATCTCCTATGATGATAGTAACATATTTTCTTGGTGTTATATCTATGACGTGTTGAATGTCTTCATAGTACTGGACAACTTCAGCCTCTTCAGCATCCATGGTTGGAGCATAGACTTGGATCACTGTGTTATTAAATGGCTTGCCTTGAATTAAAATTTAAATAATTCTGTCATTTATTGGGTTGTAACCGAGCCCTGCTTTGGCCACTCTTTGATTGACTAGGATGGCTACTCCTTTTCTTCTGCGGGATTCTGGATCACAGTAGAAGATCTGGTGGTTGTCTGATGTGAAATGTCCCATTCCAGTCCATTTAAGTTCTCCAATTCCCGCGTTATCAGTGTTTAACATTGTCATTTCATTCTTGACCACATCTAGTTTGCCTTGGTTTATAGTTCTAACATTCCAGGTTCCTATTCTGAATTGATCTTTGCAGCAGCAGACTTTCCTTTCCCCTTCAGACACATCCGCAGCTGGGTGTCCTTTCAACTTTGACCCAACGACTTCCCACTTCATTAGATCCGGTGTTACTTGTACATGCCCTCTGTACTTCCTGAGTAATGTGGTAGGCACCTTCTGACCTGAGGGACTCATCTTCCGATGCCATATTGTTATGTCTCTGGTTGTGCCTGTCCATAAAGTTTTCATAGCAAAGATACTGGTGTGGGTTGCCAGTTCCTGCTCCAGTGGACTGCGATTTGTCTGACCTGTCTGCCATGGTCTGCCCAATGGTATAGCTCACAGCTTCATTCATTAATTATATATATATATATATATATATATATATATATATATATATATATATATACAGTATATATATATATATGTATACAGTAAATATATATATATATATATATATATATATATATATATATATATATATATATTGTGGAGGACAATGGATAAGAATGAAATTGACACCACACACATTCCCTCTCACTGGTATAATGTTCTCCAGTGATAACTGTCCAGAAATGTAAATGCCCCCTTGACTCACACAACTTCCAGCAATGTATCATGGATTCCTCCAGGGTCCTGACTAATAATGCTCTTCGTCAGACGCCAATTTTTCAAATATATAATTGTTTTTTCATTGTGCAGTGTTCCTTTAAACTAAAGAGATAATGGAGCACATGCACATAATATAATTCACATACCGATCATCATTTTTTTTTGAGTAGGTTGTTTATGAAAATAACTTGTATATTTAAATGTAAAGTCATATTTTCCATAGAAATGGAAATACAACATAAACTTCATATCTGATTTGCTTATAAATGCAGACTTGTTTTGGCAATCCAAATGACTCCATGAGCAGTTTAAATCTGAACACCAGGTCAACAAGGTTATTTTGTAGATCAGTTGATCTTAAATGACTTTTCAATTGTTTCATAGAGGCCTTTGATTAGTAATGACAATGCCAGCACTATCACCTTTTCTTCTAATGTATGTACTCACACCACCTCCATTCAGACCATCTGCTGATCTTTCTATGTTTTTTATTTGCTTCTGTATTTGCCTATGGTAATTTAGGAATTTCTCTCCTGCTTTGGGACAACTAGCCTTTTTTGTCACTTTTCCAAGAACAACAAGGACAACCTTTCAGTTATATGAAAGAATGTGTTGCTAATCAATATTAGGATTTATTTAACAATTAGTACACAAACTGCATATTCATAAGCATTTTAGCAATCAATTACACTAAAATGTGTTTTTAAAAATTCAATGTAATAGCTGCTCCCAAAAAACTCACCTTTGTGAAAAACTGTGAATCTGGCAACAGTGTGAAAGCGACCAATCATGATATGTATAAGGCAGATTCAAAAGTAAAAACAAATACACCACTATAGGCCAGTGATTGGCAACCTTCTTCAGTGGAAGGATGTCCTACAGGGTCCCTGAGTCACTAAGAGGGCCTCATAGTGCTTTAAAACATTTTATTTATCCCAAAGCACAATGGTTAAATTGCTGTAAGAGAAGTATATTAAAATGGATATCATTTGCTAAGTTTAGAGAGAGTGAGATAATGGACTGTGTATTATTGAAGTGGGGCATTCTCTCTCTGTCCAGAGACCAGGTGGGGGCTTCATGTAAAGTGCACATGACTGACTGTTGCCCATCACTTGTATATATCACAAATTACAATAGAAACCAGATACCAATTAAACATTTCCTAATAACAACTTTATTGAAAAATTATAACCTACAATTAAAAATGTCCAAAATAAATTGGGTGTATTAAACACCTCTCTGAGTCTATGATATATTGGCACTCTTAATTGGAAAAAAATCAAAATCTCCAATAAATATACATGTGTATATCTAGGTAGTGTATAAGGCCTATGATCCTTGAGGGGATTCCTCCTTCCTGGAAAGCTCCACTATTGGGCAGCCTCAAAGCTTACTACTTAGAGAGGACAGCCTAATACAAAAAAAAGTGTATATACAAATAAAACAATAGTGACCACAAGAACATTTATGGAAGTGTGTAATTTTTAGGTAGTTTATAAGGCCTATGATCCTCAAAGGGATACCTCCTATTCTGGAGGGCTCTCTACTAGTGTAGAGAGGACAGCCTAGTTCCAAAATGTCATACATATTGTACACATTAAAAAGTTTTATATACATCATAACACAATCACACTAGAAACCATGTAACATGTAGAGTTGGAATGTGGACTTATAAAAACATTAAAACATTGGCAACATTGCATCTGTTTGTGACAGATAACTATAATACACACAAGTGCCGTCTATTGTAACAATATGCATCAACCGTAGGCTGTAATACCCAGCAAACACATCAGTGATCAATCACTGGTTTCCTGTATGGGAACCTCACAGTATGATGCAATAATAACGGTCAACAGTACATGAACATAGTACCTGAATAAATTGAAACTCTCACCTACAGTCGATATAAAAAGTTTACATACCCCTGTTAAACTGTCAGGCTTCTGTGCTGTAAAAAAATTAGACAAAGATAAATCATTTCAGAACTTTTTCCACCTTTAATGTGACCTATAAACTATACAACTCAATAGAAAAGCAAACTGAAATCTTTTATGTAGGGAGGGAAGAAGAAATATAAAAATAAAATAATATGGTTGCATAAGTATGCACACCCTTAAACTAATACTTTGTTGAAGCACCTTTTGATTTTATTACAGCACTCAGTCTTTTTGGGTATGAGTCTATCAGCATGCCACATTTTGACTTGGCAAGATTTGCCCACTCTTCTTTGCAAAAACACTCCAAATCTGTCAGATTGCAAGGGCATCTCCTGTGCACAGCCCTCTTCAGATCACCCCACAGATTTTCAGTCGGATACAGGTCTGTGCTTTGGCTGGGCCATTCCAAAACTTTAATCTTCTTCTGGTGAAGCCATTCCTTTGTTGATTTGGATGTATGCTTTGGGTCGTTGTCATGCTGAAAGATGAAGTTCCTCTTCATGTTCAGCTTTCTAGCAGAAGCCTGAAGGTTTTGTGCCAATATTGACTGGTATTTGGAACTGTTCATAATTCCCTCTATCTTAACTAAGGCCCCAGTTCCAGCTGAAGAAAAACAGCCCCAAAGCATGATGCTGCCACCACCATGCTTCACTGTGGGTATGGTGTTCTTTTGGTGATGTGCAGTGTTGTTTTTGCGCCAAACATATCTTTTGGAATTATGGCCAAAAAGTTCAACCTTGGTTTCATCAGACCATAACACCTTTTCCCACATGCTTTTGGGAGACTTTAGATGTGTTTTTGCAAAATGTAGCCTGGCTTGGATGTTTTTCTTCGTAAGAAAAGGCTTTCATCCTGCCACTCTACCCCATAGCCCAGACATATGAAGAATACGGGAGATTGTTGTCACACGTACCACACAGCCAGTACTTGCCAGATATTCCTGCAGCTACTTTAATGTTGCTGTAGGCCTCTTGGTAGCCTCCCAGACCAGTTTTCTTCTCGTCTTTTCATCAATTTTGGAGGGAGCTCCAGTTCTTGGTAATGTCACTGTTGTGCCATATTTTCTCCACGTGATGATGACTGTCTTCACTGTGTTCCATGGTATATCTAATGCCTTGGAAATTCTTTTGTACCCTTCTCCTGACTGATACCTTTAAACAATGAGATCCCTCTGATGCTTTGGAAGCTCTCTGTGGACCATGGCTTTTGCTGTGGGATGCAACTAAGAACATTTCAGGAAAGACCAACTAGAGCAGCTGAACTCTATTTGGGGTTAATCAGAGGCACTTTAAATGATGGTAGGTGTATGCTGACTCCTATTTAACATGATTTGGAATGTGATTGCTTAATTCTGAACACAGCTTCATCCCCAGTTATAAGAGGGTGTGCAGACTTATGCAACCACATTATTATTATTTTTTCTTCCCTCCACCTAAAAGATTTCAGTTTGTTTTTCAATTGAGTTGTACAGTTTATAGGTCACATTAAAGGTGGAAAAAGTTCTGAAATTATTTATCTTTGTCTAATTTTTTTACAGCACAGAAATCTGACATTTTAACAGGGGTGTGTAGACTTTTTATATCCACTGTATATGTAAATGTACCTGTTGTCCAAAAACGAAGATAGCCTGACGGCATTTCGCACCCAAACACAAGGCTTTGTCAAAGGCTCCTTAATTGTATAGGCCATATTTACTAATGTGAATGACTTTAACTAGTGTAATTCTCACTATTACACAATTATCATAATTTCTCAATATATACACCTAAATGAATACAAAAAGCTATTGAGATATTTCCAATTCTCTAATTGTCGTATACTTTACATATATAACCCTCGTAGTTCCCTCGGTCCTCGAAACGGCAGAGCATAGGCTCTGAGAGAACTACCCAGTAATACGCAGCCATAAATCTAGCACCTCGGAAGAATCCCTGCGGGCACAAAAAAGTGCCTGCAAGGGATCCTAAAGCCTCTATGTGTTGCATCAGAGCAGCCCGACACAGCCGTCTGATGCTAATGTTATACAGTATCAACCACTTGCTGGGTGATTGCTATTTTCATAGACGCCAGTAAAATAAAATATTTATTCTTGTTTTCTTAAAATAGAAATTTAATTTGTGAATGTAGAATATAATAATGAAACAAACATGTTTTAAGGCTAAAGTCAGAAAAGATATTTATGGTGGACCTAGTTAAATAGCGGAGCAGCAAATTCCAAAAGAATATTAGTAAGAGTATGCTATAAACCCCCAAATGTAGCTGAAAGTGAGGAAATACAATTATTGTTACAGATTGGAAATGCAGCTAAGCACGGGCAAGTTCTAATAATGGGAGATTTTAATTACTCTGAAATAAACTGGATAAATGAGAGAGCAGGTTCTTGAGTACACTCAGGGATCATTATCTGGCCCAGGTTATACAGGAGCCTACTAGAAATGAAGCTATCTTAGATTTACTCATCACAAATAATATTGATATAGTATCAAATGTTGAAATTGGGCAACCTTTGGGAAACAGTGATCACAACACAGTCTCATTTGAGACTGAATTAAAAAAATAACATTTTAAGGGGCCAACAAAAACTCTTAATTTTAAAAGGGCAGATTTTAACGGTCTAAGGGCAGCAATACAAAGTATAGACTGGGACAGAGAACTGATAGGTAAAAACACTGAACATAAACGGACATCATTTAAATCCTTACTAAATATACATACACATCGGCATATACCATGTAGGAATAAAAGTAAAAGGAGTAAATCCCATCCAATGCGGCTTAACAATGATTTAAAGATCAAGATACGGAGTAAAAAACAGGCATTTAAATTATACAAACAAGAGGGGACAGAGACTGCTTTACGGGAATACAAGGAAATCAACAAGGCTTGCAAAAGCACGATTAGACTGGCTAAAATAGAAAATGAAAAATGTATTTCAAAAGAGAGTAAGACTAACCCTAAAATATTTTTTAAGTATATTAATGGGAAGAAGGTGAGGAAGGAAGCTATAGGAACATTAGAATGTGAAACAGGCTGTCTGAAAATTAGTGACCAGGAAAAGGCAGATGAGCTAAATAGGTTCTTTTCTTCGGTATACACAAGGGAGGTACAAGTGGTTGGGACACTGCAACATAATAGGTCTACACTACCTTTGCCAAATAATTGGTTAACACAGGAAGTAATCCAAAAGAGGTTGGAAAAAATAAATGTTAATAAAGCCCCGGATCCTGATGGAATACATCCAAGCGTACTAAGGGAACTGGGTTCTGTAATAGCCAAACCATTATATTTAATTTTTCAAGATTCACTCAACACAGGGTCTCTACCCGATGACAGGAGAAAAGCTGATGTGATACCTATATTTAAATAGGGAGCAAGAGCAAATCCGAATTATAGACCAGTGAGCCTCACTTCTGTAGTGGGGTAGCTTTTAAAAGGGTTAATAAGGGATAATATACAAGAATATGTCTATTTGAACAGGATTATAAGTAGGAGTCAACATGGATTTATGAGGGATAGGTCATGTCAAACAAATCTAATTAGTTTCTATGAGGAGGTTAGTAGGAACCTGGATCAAGGCAACTCAGTGGATGTAGTCTTTTTGGATTTTGCAAAGGCTTTTGATACAGTGCCACATGGGAGACTATTGGGCAAACTAAAGGATACAGGAATTGCAGTAAATATCTGCTCATGGATTGAGAGCTGGCTAAAAGACAGGAAGCAAAGGGTTGTTGTAAATGGAACATACTCCGATTGGACTAATGTGGTAAGTGGGGTTCCTCAGGGTTCAGTATTAGGTTCTCTCCTTTTTAACATATTTATTAATGGCTTAGAGGTAGGATTGGAGTGTGGGGTCTCCATTTTCGCTGATGACACAAAGTTTTGCAAGGTAATTAAATCAGATAATTATGTGCTTTCCCTCCAAAGGGATTTACATAAAATTGAGGAATGGGCATCTAAATGGCAGATGAGATTTAATACAAATAAATGTAAGGTTATGCATCTTGGAAGGAAAAATAGCCATGCAATTTATAATCTTAATGGAGCAAATCTAGGTGTATCAGATATTGAAAGGGATTTGGGAGTGCTTGTGGACAACCACCTAGGTAACAGTGCTCAAAGCCAAGCAGCAGCTGCAAAGGCCAATAAAATATTAGCATGTATTAAGAAGGGTATAGAAGCCAGGGAAGCAAATATAATTCTGCCACTATACAAATCTCTAGTACGCCCTCATTTGGAATATGGAGTACAATTTTGGGCACCACTTCATAAAAAGGACATTTTAGAGCTGGAAAAGGTACAGAGAAGGGCAACAAAACTAATAAGGGGAATGGAAAGGCTAATTTATGAAGAAAGACTAACCAAATTAAACTGATTTTCTCTAGAAAAAAGGCGTCTAAGAGGAGATATGATTACCTTATATAAATACATCCAGGGTCAGTATAAAGATTTGTCAGGGGAACTTTTTGTGCCAAGAGGTTTTCAACTGACAAGAGGACATCCCTTGAGGTTAGAAGTAAAAAGGTTCCACCTCAAAGAAAGAAAAGGGTTCTTCACAGTAAGGGTGGTTAATCTGTGGAATTCTCTACCAGAGGAGGTGGTGACAGCGAATTCGATAGATAACTTTAAAAGGGGACTAGATTTATTTCTAATTAAAAAGGGAATTCAGGGTTATCATGGATAATTAGAGAGACAGTATTGATCCAAATTTTTTACATTTCCCTTTGAGACAATTGGCTAAGTCTCGCTTAAATAATTAAATAATTGATTAATAATTAATTAACAACTAATAAATTAATAGTTAATCCTCATATTGCAGATCAGAGGAGATCTTAAAAGGTTGAACTTGATGGACTGAAAGTCTTTTTTTCAACCTTAAATACTATGTAACTATGTAACTATGTTACAATTAATGTTGAACATACAGCTTTACTGTATGAAGTGTATTGTCATATCCATCTGCACATTAATCACTAGTTTTCATAACGACTTGTCGATCATGCACAATTGCACTTTAAATTTCCACTACAGACCTAGAGTGAGCATTGCTAGCCTCATTAAAAGAAAAAAAAAAATACACTTCTTTGTAAAAAACATCTTATCAATAACATCTTGTACTCATATCACATACATTCCATATATGATCTCCTAGACAGTATATATTAAAGCCAAATTTATCAGTCACATTCATGGTATAAACATCCCATAAAACAGTAATACTATTCACAGTGCAACAAATCCTCTATCAAATTGTCTGACAATGAACCAATGATATCTTTACTCTGTAGAGGTCTAGGATTGGTTTCCGAAACACTCCCAGACATTCATACGACTTTCATACTACACTTGAACCTGGAATTACATAATCCGAGAGTTGGGTGACCGGGTTTACGGGGTGGTGGATTTTTAGGGGCAAAAAGGAGGGGAAAAAAATAAAAAGAGATAAGAATGTACAGGTTCTGCACGCACTAATCTCATATCACAACCAACCTATAGAGAAATTATGTAATAGAAGGTGAGTTAAATCTATCCCATAATTTCCATCTGTTAGTATTTGGGGTAACCCTACCTATTTCTATGAAATTTTATTCCAACAGATGGTTTTTATTTAATCTTAATAAAACTTCTTCACAAGACGGTAAAAGTTTTTGCTTAGAATTTACAGCAATAAGTGATTTCGCTGCTACAAAGACCTGTAGTAAAAAGGCTTTGATATCCATGGCTAGTTTGGGTGGGAAAAGATGAAATAATATAATTTCTGGAAGAGGTTTTACATCCAATTTAATCACATTTGAAACTTGACTCATAAATTTACACCAGTAATTTTGAATGGGGGGACAAGACCACCAAACATGGATCTGAGTTCCAACTTGGCTACATTCCCTCCAGCAATATTTAAGATGTTCTTTGGATATGTGTGCCATTTTTAGTTCTTCCTGACCAATATGACATTATGGGTAGAATACCTAATATTAGGTTTATACTAATATAATACAAAATTAATATCTATTGATCCAATTAATGCATTTTCAATTTGAAGCCACTTATTTTCTTTGATTAGGTCCAACCATTTAGTCATGTTTGCTATTAAAATAGCTTCTTGGTATTTTTTTTTTTTATTATTGGGTAAGCCATGCCTCCATCCTTTAATTTCTTTTCCACCAAGATTAATTCTGTTTGGAATTGTGGATATATTTATCAATATTTTTTTGTAAATTATTTATCAAATAAGTAGGAATTTGGAAGGGGGTGCATCTTAAAATGTAGCTAGTTTTGTGGTAACAGTGTCATTTTTGTGGCCATTAATCTTCAAGACCAGGATATATTTAAACCTTTCCAGGACTTAATCATATCTGTAATATTCTTATATAACAACTTATAGTTGGTTCTAATTGTACGGCTTAAATCATTTTCTATAACTATACCTAAATGTTTAATCAATGTTTGCCATGTAAACGGATATTCATCTTTCAGTTGTTGTAAAACTGCACTATTGATGTTCATAGTCATAGCTTATAGCTATATTAAGTTTATAATTAGATACCTTACTATTTTGTTCTATCAAATTAAACAAGATATTTAACGAAGTAGCAGGTTTCTCTAATGAAACCATAACATCATCCGCATATGCTGAGAGTTTATGTTCCTGCTGCCCAATCTTTATACCATGACATCCAATTGTTTTGTTAATCAAAACTATGAGTGGTTCAAGCAATAAAAAATTAAAGGGGGATAGGGGACAGTCTTGCCGTGTGCCATTTGAGATCTTGAAGCTATGTGGTCTGTATCCAATACCAGTGACCGAAGCGACTGGTGAGGTATAAAGAGCTCTAAAGAGGCAAAGGACCCTAAACCATATTTAGCCAGAGCAAGGTCCATGAAGTCCCAATTTACCCTATCAAACACATTTGCTGCGTTAAGGTTACAATGGACAAGAACAATGACGGATTTTTCTTGATTTTTACATATGTAATCAAATCTATTAATATTTTGATGTTATCAGTGCCCTTTTGGTCTTGTGAAATCAAACTTCCAATAATCAGCTTATGCCTATCAGCCAAAATTTGGGCATATATCTTAATGTCGGTATTTAAAAGTGATATTGGTCGAAAATGTTTACATTCTGGGTATGATTGTGTTACTTTAGGTATAGTTATTATTGAGGCCCCAAGCATTTCTCCCAGAGCCCAGCCTTCTGATTTAATCTCAATAAATGCATATTTTTGTTAGGAGTTCACAATAACAGCTTTTATAGTACTGATTCCTAAAACCATCTGGCCCAGGGGGACAAAAGTTTTTAAGTTTGGCGATGGCGTCCTTTATCTCTTTAATAGATATTTCTTTATTTAACAAAACTAGTTCCTCCTCTGAGATTTTTTGGTAATTTAACCTGCTCCAGAAATGTAAGTATCTCTGATTTCGATAGCTTTTGAGAGTTTTTATCATTTTTTTAATTATATCATTTTTTCATAATACAATCTAAAGGCATTAACAATTTTTTCCTGGGTTGATACAAATTCATCCTTATGTTTTATGCAGTCTATTCTGTTAGAAGATTTATGAGCCTTTAGTTTTTTGGCAAGCTGTCTGCCTGCTTTATTACACGTGTTGTGTAGATGTTGTTGGAGAGCCCACAAAGAGTTGTCTACTAGTTGTTGTTCAATTTTTTAAATTTGTAATTGAATTTCTCTCTTTTGTTTTTGAACTGAATTTTGTTCTTTCTATCCATGTTTGCAAGTTCTATGTATACAGTTTTCAGGGAACAAGCTCTCTGTTTTTCCGCCAGCTTATCAACATACCCCTTATGGCAGCTTTATGGGCTGTCCATACTATAACCTTGGATTGACAGACTATTCATTTAAAAAAAACTTAGCCAATTCCAGTTTTAAGACTTCTTTTATTTTTGGGTCCTGTAGCAGAGACAGATTCAGTTTCCATGTGGGTCTAACTGTATGATTCCCTGCAGTTGTTATAGATAAGGAGATTGTTCCATGATCCGACCATGTGATAGGTGCGATTTCCGTGTTAATTGTTCTATTTAAGATCTCATGATTAATTAGAAAGTAATCTAACCTGACATATGTTCCATGTCTGTGAGAGAAGTGTGTAAAATCTCTCTCTTGTGGATGGAACGTTCTCCATGAGTCATAAAGATAATACCTCGTTAAAATATTATGAAATCAAATGGACTTATGTTTCGAATAAGAATCCATCTCTACATCTTTTTGATATTTTCTGTCTATCTCCGGATTAAAACATAAATTGAAATCTCCTCCAATAATCAATGGACCTATACTGTGTTTTTTAAGCATTTAAAAAATCTTAAATACAAACCTTATTTGTCCCTTATTTGGAATGTATATCTTCACTATTGTAATTTTTTCCTTATTAATTAATCCAGTCCACAGTATATAGTGGCCATTTGGGTCTATTAAAGAGAGCTCTTCTTTAAAGACTAGGTTTTGATTAAAAAATATAGACACCCCTCGTGATTTATTTTTATATGTTGCATTCAAAACAGTATCAAAAATGTTTTACACTTTAAATAGGGAATTTTATATGTTTGCCAATGAGTTTCTTGTAAAAGAACTATATCAGATTGACCAAATACCATAAGTTCTCTTAACCTGCTGTCTCTTAACCGCCAAATTTAAGCCCTGTACATTCTGACTACAAAATTTTAAATTTACCATTCGTTTATTTACGATCTAAAAAATAAAACCATCATTAACCAACTTCTTGGTCCCATCCACCATATTCCAAAAAGTACCCGGTTACCACATCTCTCAAACATTTGCTCCAGAAAACCCAGAGTATCCTCATATAATCCATATCTGGAATCCCAGCAACAAAAAAAAACCAACCATTTATAACATTCATACACAATACACACCTCAACCACTCCCATTCAAAAGGTGATACTATTCTCTCGTCCATGGTGACAAACACCCAAACACGGTGTACATTCACCATAGGGAGAAGAAAAGATGAACTACTTTAAGTTCAAGAAAATAAATTAAAAAGCGGCATCCTTTCCATGGAGGTTATAGCTCCGCGTAACTAATTTTGTTTTTAGATCCAATTCACCAGAAAAAAGAAAAAAAACATACTGCTTTGCCCCCCCCCCCAAAAAAAGACCCAAGAAAAAGAAGAATTTTAAGACCACTATAGGTGATGTTAACCTGTCATAAACGTCAACAAAATCCTGACTAATGTAAAGAAAACACCAAGGTTTTTGATTTTCATATCTTACATCTGAAGTCAAACAAACTGTGTGGCATAATCGTAAACATCTCCATAACAAAAAATAAATAACAAATAATTAAAAAACAGGGATATTGTCCTTTCAAAAATATATACTGTATAAGAGAAGAAACAATATAAAAAAAAAAAAAAACTTATATTGCACATATATTCCAAACTGTTTTGAATAACTTCCATCCCCTTATTGACACAAATCTTTCTTAGGGCAAGAGGGTTTTTTAAAAGAAGGCATAGCATATTTTATCTTCCATCCAACCTTACTTCAAAACAGAAGAATCTTTCTTAATGTAACATATATTTAAAGATGTTTAATCCATATATTTAAGTGCATAAGTGCTTCATATAATTCACATTCCACCATTAAAAGAAACTTATAACTAAAAAGTATATAAAAACAAATACACTTAGTGAATCCTGTGAAGGAGACTACCAAAAGGAGCAGTGTTACACAACAATATATCACTATCATTTATAGTAAATTTTAGCACATTTAGACCAATATCTGTGGTTCCAAAACTCTTTATGTAATGCCTCTAATTATTATCAAATTATATAGGTTCCTTGTCTTAATTGAACTCAGCAGACCCTTATGCTAACTTTGATAGCTCTTTTAAAATGAGAACATCTGACATCAAGATCAGGAATGATTAAGACTCATTTAGAAGTAGTACCCATTAATAAATACAAAAAAATATACCACAAATTGTATTAAGTTATTAAAATTAAACATAAGTGAAATAAGAAAGAACAAGACCTGTATGAATTACAATATAATAGTAGCAAACATTTACATATTTTGTCATATGTCATAGATATTCCATGTTACAAATATGTACATTTTCTGTCAGCTCCAATAATATGTATTGTTAGTTTATTTAGATTTTATTTAATTTTTTTATAACTTTTATAACTAAAGAGAGCATTGGTTCCCTTTCTAAATCCATGTGATATGACTGATTAGTCTGGAACCATTCACAACCATTCATAAACAAAAGCACATGTCCACCAACAGTGGAATAAAGATACATGCCCTACCACAATTTTTCCATCATCTATTTGAGTTTTGCTGATCTATGATATTTTTTTAGGGGAGAGAGTAATACTATCTTTACAATATTTTGTATGCATTCTCGTTGTATGTTGTACAAACTGAACTCAAAGCTTCATTCCAAATCATTTTATACAAGTTCATTTAGGAAAATATTTATTTTTGTTTCCAATTTTACCATATATTTTTCTTTTAGTTCATAATTCTTTAAAAGCAAATTATAGATATTTGATATAAAACTTCTAACAATGTTCTCTGTGAAATCTCATAGCACAGTTTGCAAATTCATACATGCAGACCTTTATTCAAATGGTATCAATAAAAACAGGTTTGTAAAATTTGCCAAATAAAGTTCAACTGCTCTCTATGCAAAGATTCCCATATTATTGCTACTTAAATAATCACGTAAGTATTATATTTATAGTATGCTGTTTTGATTAAGTTGACTTGATAACGTGTAAAATGTTTTACGATTTAAAATAAATAATTACAACCTTTAACTTTTAACTATCATATTCTGCTTTAATGATGATGAGCATTTTGTCTTTGTTTCTAAAATGATTAGAAACGTGGGAGGAGTAAGAGGAACCGTGATAACATCTGTATTTACTTCTGTTGCAAACATCCTTTCCAAAAAGCACACTTAACAATAGAACTCAATCTCAGAGTAAAGTCCTATAAGATAACCCACTGCCTTAAGCTACAGACAGACAAACAGTCTAAGATAGTATCACCCATGATACAATCATGGGCCCCCATGCTAATCAAGTGGTGTAATTTCTGGTTTACTCGTAAATTGACTGTGGGAACTTTTTTCCCCCATGTTACACATTTAGTTAATTTTTAACATTACGGTACTCAGACCACATCTGTAAATCCTGTATTATCCACAAGATATTTGGTGTTGGCCAATACCCAAACCAAGCTTTATGAATGAGAATTGGCTCTAGAAACCAAAACATAATGGGAACGTCATGGCAAGAAACCATTATATTTATATATGTACTAGTGACTTTCACATCAAAAAAAGATGGCAATTAAATGTGTATGTTTGTAATTCTGTTTTGTCTGTAATATGTGTATTTGACACTTGTAACCTTTTTCTTATCTCGAAAGAAGTACAATTATTATATTAAACATGTTTATTTTTTTAACATGCATCTTTTTTGTGACGAACTGTCAAACTTTTTTTTTGTCAAAGTCGTAACATGTGAAAATAAGAACAGTTGAACATTGTATGAATGAGTATTGTAAACTTGCCATAATGTTTTTTAACATGCAACTTGTAGATTAAGAACTGTTAAACGAAATATATATTGAATCCAGAGGAAGGGACGCAGTAAAACCCCCTCCTTGCAACCCAGCCAATTGTATAAAAATGGAAAAAAAATAATTCCTTCCTGACCCCATTAACTGGCGATCGGATTACCCCCTGGATTAATATTTTGCATCAAATGATACATTTACATTGTATAACAAAACGTGCTCCTCCTGTTAACTTTCAAATATCTGCAATTAACCAACTTTAGCTTGTTTTTTGTTAAACATGTAACATTGTAAACAGTAACATACTTAATTAACATTTCAACTGTAATTGTTTTAAAATGCAAGGCAAGTGTTTTGTGGGGCTAATCATGTAAAAAGACTACTTCCATGAAAGAGTAATGAGTTATTTTGTTGTTGGTGCTTTTTCTGATGGTTGACATTTGTTTGTTGGTGTTGTAATTGTTGAAAATGGCACATAGAGTTTCCTATGTGAAATAGTGGTTCTCTAAAAAGAGAATGCGAGACATTATAGTTCGTCCGCGATGTGTAACGACTGTTCTCTATGTGTTTTGCCATTGTATAGAGTTTATTATGGAAATAGTCGTGCTGTAAAAAGATTCTGAGTGACATAAAAAGTAATTATTTAAATTAAACCACCGTTCTGGATATTGTTTTTTTGTTTTTTGTTGTTAAATTGACTTTATGAAGCAAACGGTCAATACATTGTAGGGCATAGCATGACATCATTGTAGCCTCATCGTTCATAATTCATTTACTTTTTAATTTTTTTTGCTTGTAATGATGTCATTTGAATATCCGACACTGATGTTTCCAAAATAGGCACTGGCAGTTTAAATCCACTATGCACAGTCCTTCCACCTTCTAACAAAAGTGCGGCAATTCCAGTGGTTGCAAATGCGAGTGCTATTTGACCTTGTGCTCGTACAAAACTCATCAATAAATATATACATACGTTTTTCCTGATCCACCAGGTCCATCCAGATAGAAATAACGCTCTTTGACCATGTCATCATCTAGGGCATTTTTGTTTGCATTAAATGCTTGCAATTGTAATGTTTTTAAAGTTGCAAGTCTTTGTTCTGTTCTTTCTGTTTGTAGTTGAGTGTCACAGTCTTCAAAGTTGATGTTGTCTATAAGACCTGGATCTGGCTGATTAAAACTTGCACAACTTAATCCATGAGTTAAAAAGACCTCTTGGATTTCAATTAATGCTTTTAATTGTGCAATTGGCTCATTGTATCGTTGCATAAAGTCTTCAGCCATATTACTTTTAAATGTGTCCCACAAAGCTAATGCATTTGGAGCATTTGAGAAGAAAAAAATTAATGCAAATTGTTTCCTCATCTGCCGTGGCATTTGACATAGTGCTGCTTCTTCTAGACATCTTTCCCATTCTGTATCATCAGCTAGGAAGTTTCTATGATTCATATACTATGTCATTAACAGTTCTTAAGTGTTCAAAACTTTGTGCACCAGGAACATTTAGAAGTAGTAGTCGTAAGCAGAAACGTTCAAGGTCTCTTGGGCTTACAGTGTAAATTCTTGCTATTATTTTATTTCCACAGCTTTTTCTTTGTCGCCATAATCCATTAACGAAAACATAATGATATGGAATGTCAATATATAACAATTCCCTTGCCTCTAAATCAGTTGAATTTAATTGAAACCATGCAGTTAGTGCAGTGTGGCGATGATCACTTTGTGCCAAAGCATTCGTTTTATTTCCAGCATGGAAATACACTAAATGTCTTTGTGGCAAATGTACAGCTAATCTATATACTGCATGTGATCGATCGTGCATTTCAAATTTTAGAAGACGCCACATAGCTTCTGGCGCACTCACATAGCGAGCATCCACATGAGATGCAAGTTCCTCATGTTCTAACTCAGTGGTTTTGTCATTTTCTGCACTTTTGACGACTACAGTAGCTGCATCATAGCCTTTGTAAATATATTTGTAGACATATATAATGGATTTTATAGAAGTGCAGGCTTCAACAGTAATGTGTGCATTATACTTCATGAGTAAATGTGGATTGTATGGTACCACATATCTATTGTCGAAGTTTTTGCTGCGAATAATGGCAGTTTGTCCTTCTCTTCTTCTATGTAATGGATATCCATCACAATTAGCATAAGTTTTGTCTCTATAATCTTTTGGAAATTCTTTTGTACATTTCTTGTTTTCCATACATGGTGACTGTATATTAGTATCTCCACACGGTCCGTGAATCATACGATGAGTTACAATCTCATATTTCAAGTCTACCATGTAGTTCTGGATCTGGTAGTTCAGCAATAATGACTGAATCCACTTTGTCACCAGTATCTAACTTATCTTTTTCTTGAAGGATTATAAGAATATGTGCGTGTAGAAGTCCTCTTTTTTTAAATTCAATAGTATAAACATAAGCCAGACATTTGCCAAATAACCGAGTTATGGTTATGTCACATATTAATTCATTTAATTTGATTTTAAAGACTCTGGCCACTAAATCTGGTCTATCGGAAGCGGTTTGGCCAATTAGCAAATTGTGTGTAATCTCTGGCCATTGTGGATTACATGTAAATGTAATACATAAATCTGGTTTCCCAAATTTTGATACAATAGCCATGGCATCATTGTATCTTTCTTGCATATTGCGAGGAGATCCCTGGAAAGAAGATGGTAAAATTATGGCTTTGCCAGCTGTCATGTCTCTGCTTGTAACAACCTCAGCAACATAATCCCTCAATCCACAATACTGTTCTACACGTAGTTTATCTTGTTGATATTTAATGAATTTTAAATGATTGGCCTCAACTTGCAAATAGGAATCAATGATCCATTGCTGTGTTAGTTTTCCACCACATAAAATCGGATTGAATCCATTTCGAATGGCTATTTGAGCCACTTTAAATTCAAGCATAGAAATAGTATTTCGCACTCGTACTTTAGAATTTGGGTAACTCTGAAGGTTCAATTTTGGTTGCCAACCTGCTTCCCCATGTGGAAAAAATATTGGATATGTCATTGGATCTAAATGTGAACTTTAAGATACTTATATTAATGAAAGGTTGCTCCTCGTTTCTGGGATATATTCTAATGTCTCTCTGAAATGGTGGTTCTCCTTCATCATTTTGAAAGACCATTGCCACCTCATTTGATGTTGGCAAGTTATAACGGCGTTTATCAGTATGTTGATCTCTTTTAAGCACCATATTGACCTTTGGGTTTGGCAATTGATGTATTTCTGCATGAAGTTGTTGTTCCTTTTCTACTTCTGCCAATTTTTTATAAGCTTGAGTGTAGGGGTTATTGGCCATAATTTTATTTAGCTCAATAAAAACACTGGGTAAGCATTTTTCATTTTCTTGAAGCTGCATACATTGGTCAACAGCTTCCATTGTATCTAGGACATATAGTTGAGCAAATTTCCTTTGCTCTCCTTCCTCTGGAAGTAAATGTGAAGTACGATGGTAAATTTGGCCTTTGGCTTAGCAGTAAGGGCCATGTCCTGGCACATTAGCAGCTAATGTTGCCCCCATAGATGCAAAGGATATGGCACTATTGTATGATCTTATGTTTGTTTTGAAATTTTTATAGTTGGGAAAGTAGGCTCAGTCATAATGCTTTGTAAATATGGTGGGAATTGTTGTCGTTCTGGATGTTTGACCTTGCCTTTTTGACAGCAACTAATGAACTCGCCATCTCTGGGTCCTGTTTGAAATGATAAGCCTCACAAAACTGACAGAGAATATTAATTTCACCACAATTATGAACCTCTACTGCTAAAGACTTAAGTAAAGGACAATTTAAAGCACATATATCAGTCTGAGTTTGAAAGTCATCATTGGAAATGTTATCTGATTGTTCAGGAGCAGGTTCTAAATGCTTTTGTTTTTTAGTTGCCTTCTTAGGTGTAGATTTTAGTTTCTCAGCTGATAGTCTTTTGCTTGCAAGTCTTTTGCGTTCTTTTTTTTCGTCGAATTTCCTTCTGCTCCGGCGTCTGCTGCTTTGCCCATGTTTTTGTCGTTCTCTTTGCCGTCTTATCTTTTCCTGTTTCTTGTCAGTATCTGCCATATTAATCTGTAAATAAAAAGAATGTATTATTATTTTAGTTTGTGATTGTAATTTTTTTTGTAAGTTCTTATTTTTGTTTTTTCGTACTATGGTGTTTTGTGTGCAACACTGTTGTCAATATAGATTTAGGTTGTGTGTTTAGGCTTATAGGTTATTGTAGATGAAAGTGGCTTTTTAGTGTAAAATTTGTGTGTTCCTACTATTTTTTGTGGTATTATTTTTTGTGGACGCTAGTTTTGAGATTGTAGGTTTAAAGTTTTGGCTTATAGGCATAGCACACCAAACCGAATTTTGGAGTAAATTTTGTAAATCTTAACAATATTTTGAGTCTTTAGGTGTTTTCTGTAGACGATTGTTGTAATTTGAGGATTAGGTTGTAGTTTTAGGCTTATAGATTGTTTGTTTTTTGTAGGTGTTATATTTGTTGTAGTATCCTATTTTGTGTGTCTTTATAGGTTGTGGGTTTAATGTAGTAGGTTAGGGCCCAGAGAAGAGGATTTATTCTTGAATTGTTATGTGTTACTACTATTTGTTGTACTATCCTGTTTTCTGTGGGCCACGTTTGGGATGATAGATTTAACTTGTGGGTTAGTGTTAGAAGTTGGTGGAGAGAAAACAGGATTCCTTTTTAAATTTGAAATGTGTCAACAATATTTGTTGAAGGATTGTGCTTTGTGTGCCTCATTATTGTTGTTCGTTGCTTATTATTTTGTTTTATTTTTCATGTTGACATTGGTGCACAGCAAACATGATTTTCTTGTTTCTATTTTTTGACTTGTTCTACTATACCTTGTTAGAAGTCTTAGTTGTGTATTAATGTCACTGGATCCGGTGCTGCAAATCTTCCATCGACAGTCTTCAGGCAGTGTCTGTTGTAAAAGAGAAAGAGAAATGTTCTTTTATTGTAACTTTTTTTGGAACAACAGCATCTTCTTTTTGTAAAACCAATGTACTAGCATTTTTGCTTTCTTTGTTGCATGTAAAATACTGTAGATTTGACAGTGTGTGTGAAACCGTGGAAATTATTTAGTAGTATCCTGTTTTGTGTACACCACTAGTGTAATTCGATTCTTGGTTTAGTGTCTAGTGTTGTAGTTTGTGGCACATAAAACAGGATTAGTATTTTGTGTTATCAATATTTGTTATACTATCCTGTTTGTGTCCCCCACTTTTGGACTGATAGATTTACGTTATTAGTTAGGGTTAGAGTTTCTTGCAGACTAAACAGTAATCATTGTTACATTTTGTATATGTTAGCAATATTTTTTTCGACTATCCTGTTTTGTGTCAGCCACTTTTGGGATGCTAGATTTGGCTTATGGGTCAGGGTTCAAGGTTCTTGCAGACTAAACAGGAATGATCGGGCCATTTTCTATATGTTCCCAATATTTGTTATAGTATCCTGTTTTGTGTCCGCCACTTATATTTGGGTTATGGTTTATGGTCAGAGGTTTTTGCATAGTAAACATGATTTATTGTTTCATTTGTTTCATGTGTTGGCAAAATTTCTTGAAGTCTGTTGTTTTCTGTTCCCTGTAATTTGTATTAGGGGCTTCTTATTTGTTTTTATTTCATTTTGACATTGGCGCCCAGCAAACAGGCTATTATTTTGTTTTGTTTTTACTTGTTATACTATACCTTGATTGAAGTCTTTTTGGTGTATCAATGACAGAGGGTCCCCTACTGCCAATGTTGATGTGCCAGTCTTCAGGCAGTGTCTTTCAAAAGAGAAAGATAAATGTTTATTTTTTGGTTTTTGTTTGTTTTTTGTAAGAGCATGGTCTTTTTCTGAATGTAATGTATTTTTGTATCTTACCTCTTCTTCTTTGTTTGCCTTGTTGAAAATTGTTCAGCTTTCACACTCCACGCTGCAAATTCTTCAGTGACGCTGTTGATACAGAGTCTGTTGGAAATGTGCAGTAAAGGAAAAGATTGAGCTGCAAGCTAAATATGTATGTGTGGCAATGTTTTTGGTGACATTATTTTATTTCTTTAAATGGATCTGACTTTAATATATTTTTGTATTTTTTTGTACTTAAAATCAGCTTTTTGTAGGTCACATACACATATCTGTATATTTGAAATGTTCCTATTAATGAATCCAGTTCTTTGTGTCAATCTTTGAAATCCCCTTCTTTTTTTGGGGGGTGGGGGTATTTCTTAATTAATTAAATGTGTTATAGCTTTCCTCTTTGTTGTAATTTGCAGATTGTGAAGTTGTAAATTGGTAAGGAATTCTCTTCTGAAGTAACGCCAGCAGTGAACTGTCCAGTCACACTGTTCATCACCTGAGGAGAAATGTAGAATTTTCTGGAAAGTGTGCGATATTTATAACTTTATAAATTTATAGTAGAAAGTGTGCGCTATTTGTGTTCCAGCCTTCAATTAACGTCCCAGCCGCCATTTTGCGGCTAATAGTTATATGTTTCATGTAAAATGGTGGTGAATTTCACTGTGGTACATGCCACATAGTGTGTGTTACGTGCCGCATGAAATGTTCTTTAGTGTTCGTTACGTTTAAGTGTAGTAAGGTGAGAGACAAGTTTGTAGAATATTGTCTAATACTACAAAGAGGCACAAAGTAATCTGCACTAGGAGTATCTGATGCTCTTTCTCCCTTCTTTCTTATATCTAGTACTTCAGATACACCACATTTGCCGGTGTACCAGGAGGAGCGGCATCCTCCAAGAGTGAGATCTACAGAGCCCTAACAACAAGAATGTTTTACACTTTGTGACAGAATTTACTAAGCATCTTAAGTGCATCTCATGTTATCTCCTGATTTAATGTACTCTATTTCCCATGGGGAAAAACAACCCTTCTCACTTTATCTCAGGTCTTCTCATCTCATCCCCCCAAAGTGATCCTGTTTTCACATACATAGATCTTTATGAAAATGTCTGTATCTAGGTACACTTTATGGCATTTCTATGAAAAGTCTATCGAAGTTTAGCTAAAGTTTGACACTACAGATTACCCGAATAAGGGGAATGATTCCCATAAAACTGAGCCTGCAATGTTATTTAAATATTTGGTATCAACAGTTTTCAAGCAATACAATTTACATAGGGAATGTGTGTGAATTCAAGCGGCTAAAGATTGTTACATTTTTTATTTGGTCCATACATATCATGCAAATCCTGGACAATGTGTTATATCCACTTAATCTCAGGTTGGACAGGTTGGACACATGCAGATGGGGTTGCTGGTTTCCTTGTTAAGATCCTGAATATTGCAAGTTTGGGGAAAGAGACAGATTACAATTTTGATGTGTTATATTTAAACTGTTCAACTTAATTTGACTTATTTGTTCTATCTATCTATCTATCTATCTATCTATCTATCTATCTATCTATCTATCTCTATGTCTATATTCATGAGGAGGTAGCTAGGTCTAAGGGGTAGCAGATTTGATGAGACAGCCAAAGTAAGGAGAAGCAGGTGGGGGCAGGGGAGGCAGGTGGGGACAGATGGAGGAAGATGTACCACATAAGATTTTAAAAAATATATATAAAAAAGTTAATTTAGTTGGGGGACAGCACCTGCCCCCCTACAGTAACATGACAATTGCACCTTTCTTTAGCTGCAAAATATGTGGTGGCATTCCAGAAGGAGTTAATGAGTTTATAAGTTTAGTAGAAAAGTTTGCCTGACTTTCTTTGTCATCAGCAAGTACAGAATCAGCACTGTGATAATTTTTTTGTGGTGCATTCATTTTTTAAATTATTTCATTATTGAGAAGCAATGCATCCTTATTTTTGCATGTTAGTATAACTTTGTTGGCAAGTTCAGAATAGTCCTCGTGTTTTATTGTATAGCTGATATAAGATCTTGTTTGCAAATCATATGAGGTGGGATGTGGACAGTGTTGTCAGGTAAGTTTGGGATTCGTTCTGTTTTTCCTTCTCCAATTGTAATAAGCCAATCATTGAAATAATTTTCTCCTTCTGATCTCATATTTTGTTGTAATTGAAGATGGGTAAAATGTTTCCATAGTGTACTTGACTTTATACATGGTTCTGGATCTGGTAGTGCAGCAATAATGACTGAATCCACTTTGTCACCAGTATCTAACTTATCTTTTTCTTGAAGGATTATAAGAATATGTGCATGTGGAAGTCCTCTTTTTTAAAATTCAATTGTATAAACATAAGCAAGACATTTGCCATATAACTGAGTTATAGTGATGTCACGTATTAATTAATTTTATTTTATTTTGAAAACTCTGGCCACTAAATCTGGTCTATCGGAAGCATTTTGGCCAATTAGCAAATTGTGTGTAATCTCTGGCCATTGTGGATTAAATGTAAATGTAATAAATAAATCTGGTTTCCCAAATTTTGATACAATAGCCATGGCATCATTGTATCTTTCTTGCATATTTCGAGGAGATCCCTGGAAAGAAGATGGTAAAATGATGGCTTTGCTAGCTGTCATGTCTCTGCTTGTAGCAACCTCCGGACATAATCCATCAATCCACAATACTGTTCTACACATAGTTTATCTTGTTGATATTTTATGAAGTTTAAATTATTGGCCTCAACTTGCAAATAGGAATCAATAAAACATTGTTGTGTTAGTTTTCCACCACATAAAATTGTGTTGAATGTATTTCAAATGGCAATTTGATCTACATTAAATTCAAGCATGGAAATATTATTTTGCACTCATACTTTAGAATGTGGGTAACTGGGAAGGGTCAATTTTGGTTGCCAACCTGCTTCTTCATGTGGAAAAAATATTGGATATGTCATTGGATAACTTATATTAATGAAAGGTTGCTCCTCATTTCTGCGATATATTCTAATGTCTCTCTGAAATGGTGGTTCTACTTCATCATTTTGAAACACCATTGCAACCTCATTTGTTGTTGGCAAATTATAACGGCATTTATCAGTATGTCAGTCTCTTTTAAGCACCATATTGACCTTTGGGATTGGTAATTGATGTATTTCTGCATGAAGTTGTTGTTCCTTTTCTACTTCTGCAAATTTTTTATAAGCTTTAGTGTAGGGGTTATTGGCCATAATTTTATCTAGCTCTATAAAAACACTGGGTAAGCATTTTTTATTTTCTTGAAGCTGCATACGTTGGTCAACAGCTTCCATTGTATCTAGGACATATAGTTGAGAAACATTTTCTTTGCTTTCCTTCCTCTAGATGTAAATGTGAAGTACGATTGTAAATTTGGCCTTGGAATTTAAAGCAGTAAGGGCCATGTCCTGGTACATTAGCAGCTAATGTTGCCCCCATAGATGCAAAGGATATGGCACTATTGTATGATCTTATGTTTGTTTTTAAATTTTTGTAATTTGGAAAAGTAGGTTCAGTCACAATATTTTGTAAATATGTTGGGAATTGTTTTCCTTCTGGAAGTTTGACCTTCCCTTTTTGACAGCAACTAATTAACTGGCCATCTCTGGGTCATTCCTGTTTGAAATTATAAGCCTCACAAAACTGACAGAGAATATTCATGTCACCACAATTATGAACCTCTACTGCTAAAGACTTAAGTAAAGGACAATTTGAAGAGCATATATCAGTTTCAGTTTGTAATTCATCATTGGAAATGTTATGTGATGGTTCAGGAACAGGTTCTAAATGCTTTTGTTTTTTGTTGCCTTCTTAGGTGTAGCTTTTATTTTTTCAGCTGATAGTTTTTTGCTTGCAAGTCTTTTCTGTTCTTTTTCTCGTTTAATTTTTCTTCTGCTCCAACATCTGCTGGTTTGCCCATCTATTTTGTTGTTCTCTAGCTTGACGTCTTAGCTTTTCCTGTTTGTTCTCGTTATCAGCCATATTAATCTGTAAATAAAAATAATGTATTATTAGTTTAATTTGTGATTGTAATTTGTTTTGGAAGTGCTTGTTTGTGTTTTTTCTAGGTACAATGTTTTTGGTGCAACACTGTTGTGATTATAGATTTCCGTTGTTTGTATGGGATTGTAGTTCATTGTAGATGAAGTTGCTTTATAGTGTTAAATTAGTATGTGTTACTTTTTGTGGGTTGTTTGGTGGACGCTCCTTTTTATCTTCTAGGGTTGTAGGTTTGGCTTAGAGGCATAGGAGAGGCAAAGGAATTGTGGAGTGGATGTTGTGAATGGTAGTAATATTTGGATCTTTTTAATTTTTACTGTAGGTGATTGTTCTAATAGTAGGCTTATATTTTCCTTTTAGGCTTATATGGTGTGGGTCAGAAAATATGCTTTATAGTGTTATTTGTTGTAGTATCCTATTTGCTGTGTCTGTTTAGGTTGTGTGCCTAATGTTTTAGGTTAGGCACCAGAACAGAGAATTTATTGTTGAATTTGTTATGTGTTAGCAGTATTTGTTCTACTATCCTGTTTTATCTTGGGCACATTTGGGTTGATAGATTGAAGTTATGGTTTACTGATAAAGGTTGCTGTTGGTAAAACAGAATTGTTTTTAAAATTTTAAATGTGTCAACAATATTTCTTTAAGGATCGTGATTTGTGTGCCTCATTGTTGTTGGTTTGTTGTTGTTTTTTTTCTCTTTTTTTACTTGTTGTACTATACCTTATTAGAAGTCTGATTTCAGGATGAATATCACTAGATCCTGTGCTGTAAATCTTCGTGAGACAGTCTTCAGGCAGTGTCTGTTGTAAAAGAGAAAGATAAATGTTATTTTATTGTAATTTATTGTTGAGCAACAGCATGTTTTATTTATTTCAAAAGCAATGTGTTAGCATTTTTGGTTTCTGTGTTGTGTGTAAATTCCTATTGATTTGAGAGTGTGTGAGAAACCGTGCAGCGCTGGCTCTAATTTATTAGTATCGTGTTTTGTGTAGACCACTGGTGTAATTGGATTATTGTTTTACTGTAGTAGTTTATTGGCCATAAAACAGTATTTTTTATTTTGGAATTGTGTATCTCTTATCAGGATTTGTTATCCCATGCTGCTTTTTGTGCGCCACTTTTAAATTGATGGATTTTTGTTCTGGGTTACAGTTAGAGTTTGTTGCAGACTAAACAGTAATGTTTGTTCCATTTTGTATATGTTAGCAATGTTTGTTGGACTATCCTGTTTTGTGTCCACCACTTTTAGGATGCTCAATTTCGCTTCTGGCTAAGGGTTAAAAGTTGTTGAAGACTAAACAGGAATGTTAAGTTCATTTTCTATATGTTGGTAATATTTGCTGTCCTATCCTGTTTTGTGTCCGCCACTTTTGGGATGCTCCATTTGGCTTCTGTGTGAGGGTTAGAGGTTGTTGTAGAGTAAACAGGAATGTTAAGTTCGTTTTCTATATGTTGGTAATATTTTCTGTACTATCCTGTTTTGTGTCCGCCACTTTTGGGATGCTCCATTTGGCTTATGGATGATGGTTAGAGGTTGTTGTAGAGTCAACAGGAATAGTAAGTTGATTTTCTATATGTTGCTAATGTTTGCTGTACTATCCTGTTTTATGTCCGCCACTTGTATTTAACGCTTCGCAGCGTTAGCAACAACCCGCATGCTCACAACTATATATGTGACTAGCAAATTGCCCGTCAAAAAATGGCAGCAATGAAATTGTAAGGTAGCTAATGCTGTTTGGTGTGTAATAATGAAATATGTAATACATTAAGAAATGAATATACTTTACCTACTTTGAAGCATTGTGTTGAAGAGCTGCAATCTGTTTTGATGTTGCTGCAGCATTAGTGGTGTGAAGCTGCTGTGTAAGCGTGCTGAATGTGTGCAGTGTAATACTGTGCGTGCGCGAGACCAAACCGTTAGCGTAGTCGTGTACTTCCGCATTGGCGTAAAATGGCGGTTAATGTGTGGTATGCGTCTTAGCGGAATATCCGTAGGTGTTTTGTGGTGTTTTGCGAGTGTCTTGTGGTGTTTTGCGAGTTTCCTGTGGTGTTTTGCGTGTTTAGAGTGCTGTAGCCTGGTTTTCGTTTTGTTCGGCTGCCATTTTTTCTCTCGCTTAGAGATTTTTTTTGTGTCTAAACTCTTTTATTTTGAGTTAAATGAAGGTGTAAGTTGCTTTTTTGAGGTCCTGGATGCTCCCTCTTGCTGTAGGTAAGCTTTTTATGTATGTGTTGGGTGTATGTATTGTGTTTTAAAAAATGTTATGTTCGTGGGTTGCGGACGATTTTTGCGAGGTCGTAATGTCTGCTAACGTGTCTCGTATGGTGTTTGCGGTTGTAGCCTCGTTTTCGTTTTGTTCTGTGGCCAATTTTTCTGTCGCTTAGCAAATTTTTTAGTGTGTAAACTCTTTTATTTTGAGTGAAATGAAGGTGTAAGTGTCTTTTTTGAGGTCCTGGATGCTCCCTCTTGCTGTAGGTAAGTTTTTTATGTATGTGGTGTGTGTATTTATTGTATTTTGAATTTTGTAATGTTCGCGTCCGAGTGTTGCGAGGTCGTAATGTGTGTTAACGTGTCTCGTATGTTGTTTGCATTGCGAGGGTCGTAGTTGGTGTGTCGTGTTGTTTGCGTTGCGTCGTAAAGTTTGCGAGGGACGCAGTTGCTGGCAAGGAGCGCCTTTGGCGCTCTATGCCAGCAACTGAGGCCCTCAATTCGCGATGTTTTTCTAATTAAAAACTAGCTTTAAGACTTCATGACTTCTCCTTTATGACTTCTCCTCAGTGGTTCTTTAAAATGAGTGAAGTAAGAGGAAGCTTCTGCTAGATAAAAAAAATATGTATGTAAATGAGGGAAAGGTGGTTAGGTGTTGATGGCTAGAGAAGTAAGGATGGATAATAAGGTGAGGAGGAGACATGGAACAAGGGAAGCTAATTCTAAAATTATACTTGAGAATGCAGAAGAAGAGAGAGGACATAAAATGAGCTTGGAAGATAGAAAAAATAATCTATCAGAAATGTTGTGAGGTGGGTAGAGAGAAAACGTGGGCCGTAGTTATAAAATGTGAAGGACAACTGCAATGCCTCAACAAGAGGAACTACTATGTAACTATGTAAATTATTTTAGTTATGCATTGATCATTAATAAAATTCCTATTTCATGATTTCATAATATAATTGTTCAATATTAAATTCACTTTCAAAGGCTATAATTGTAGCCCCCATTTTAGCTGACTGCTTCCAGCCTTATAAGGTCATCAAGCTGAGAGACAGGTCTAAGGGGCTCTATGAACAGTGTCATTAGATAAGAGACCAAACCTACTTTTATAGACAGCCCCCACAGCAAAAATGTGCAGCCAAGGGAAATAACTTTAGCATACAACTCTCCAGTCAATGGAGACCATTTTCTTGATTACACTGTGTCCTTGAAAATGTAGCACTGCTTGCCAGACAAGGATGCTTTCTCCATTGACCTTACAGTGGTATGATAATACCAGCAGCAGCAGCGGCAGTGTCTGATCTGGTACAACAAGTTTAATATTAAAAATTGAGTATTCATTTTATTATTGATCAATGTATAATTAACCTACCTAAGGCCCTATTCTATTGATCAATTCGTAAATTCATACACACCTAAAACTGCTCTTAATATTGCCACATACTCGCAATCCAACTCGCAATCCAATTATAAGTTACCCGCCCACAATCACTACGGGCCAGCCAAATCCGTAAAATCGGCCTTAGAACTCCATTAGTTTTAGCACAGCTCGAATTTAACTAGCTCTAAATAATTAAAGAGGCACAAAATTGATATTCTATTAGACTCGTAGCTCTAGCTCGCAAATAAAGTCTGACCCACAACTGAAAAAAGTATCAAGTTTCTGTCAACAATATTTTGTGTACTAAATAGGACTCTCAAGGGTTAAAGGTTAATAGATATCTTGAAATCCACATGGACTAAAACAGATGATCTAATGCATTTTATAGAGTGCTAGATTGCTTGATTGCAATTTGTAAATATTACTTATTGGCACTAATTAATTCTTATCCTTTGATTGCAGATTACGTGTAACTTCCATGTCTTACCGATTTCATGATGGCTGTGTCTAAGAAGTAAATTACGGGCTTGCTTAACTATTGTCAGATCATATGATCATGCCCCATGAAATCAGACTTAAAAAGACAGGGTTTACGAGTTCAGCCTTGAAGTTGGAATTTGCGAGCTAAAGTCAATAGAGTACATCCTAAACATTAATACAAAAACACCCATAGCCAAAATTACGGGTTTGAGGCATTTGCAAGCAGCTAATAGTGTATGGCCCATACTGTAGTTAGGGACCCCTTTTCATGCTCTCATTCACTATAACACAGTTTTTTTCCTTCAAGGAAAACAGAACCCAGCCTGACCCAGAAGGGCTTCAACATCAATAATTTTAAGTTTATATTTCTGCTAATGTTCAGTTTTTTTTTGTTAGTGTAATGTTTGCTGTTTCTCAGGAGTTCATATAAAAGCAAAAAAGTTAAAATTTCAATTGAAATTGTGTGGTTTTTCAAGAGTTCCCCAATTGCTATCTTCCCCATGTTAAACTGCCCCGTTTAGAGCTGTTTCGTTTAGCACTCCTATTGCTTGGAACCTATCAACAAGGTTAAACGAGGTATAGCTGTAGTTTATATTTCAGTATTAATCAGTATCTTTAAACATTGTTCATTAAATTGACACTGTTGCTATAAAACAAGTCTTGATCCTTTAAAAGAACGTTGCATCCAAAATAACTCCAGACCTATTATGCCAATTATATTACAATTACAATTGTATCCCTGTGCTTGCCTCTAGGCAGTACCTATATTCGCTTCCTGTCTTCTCCATATCTATAGTGTGTGCCATTATGGGATGAGCATGAAGCAACTATGACTCTCCATATTGCAACTTGCAATGCAATAATAGAGAGGCTCCCTATTTGTTACATTCATGCTCTAGCAGCTGCATTATAGGCTTACTGTCCATATGTGATGTGAGGGCTGTATTGGGACGAGGTGGGAAGGCTAACATGGCAACTCCTAAAATACAAGCAATGGCAACAAATAAATAAATGCATATTGTAAATTGATACAATTGAGAAAATGATGCTGGCTGTGATTGCCATGACTTTCTTTATCTGTATAGTGTCTGTTGTAATTGTATCCAGTGGAATTAATTTGCAGATTTATAAAAATCTTTTTTACAGAAAATTTCAATATTATTTGTAAAACTTTCAAAAAAATATCTCTCCATTGAGATGTGCATAGAAAATAGTCTGGAATTCAAACAATGACAAAGTCTTAAGGTTTCCGAGTAGGAAGTGAGAAGACAGGGATACATGAACTTCTTCTCATATGCAAAACACCACTATTTACAGTATATGAGATGCGGTTCATGTTTCCAATTTGTTTGTACCTTCAGGCATCCATTTTCTAATACTCAATGACCAGGGGCGATAATTACTAAGAGGCTTAGTGAAATAGTAAAAGAAAAATAATTATGCATTTAAAATGATGATGTACATTAAATTATTTTAGCTGATTTGCAGTATGTTAATTAATATTATTACTGAAAGTGTACCTAGAAATATATCTTAAATTGTTTAATGGATTAGCATTTTGAAATGCCAGTCATACTACAGAATTTGTTATCTCTTTGTCACGTGGTATAAATCCAACTAGCAAATTGTAATACAGATTTACTTATCATATGTTCCATTTACAGCTGGGCTGTCCCATATTGGGGAATATGTCTTTGTCTTGTTTTCACTATACCAGGTGTAGTTCCAGAGGTCATTTGCTTCTGGCATGGTGAGCCATACTCATCTGGTAAGAACCCTTCCCCTACTGTCCTAAACATGGATTTTATTTCATTATTTCCTCTGGCATTTTTGCTACACCTGCAACTGTGAAATAATACATCAGTCAGACCAGAGTAGCAATTAAATCTATTACCACTATCTATTTTAACCAAGAAACAAAACCATAATTACACAATAAAAATAAGAAGTGTAAGTTAGTGGCCTATCAAAAATTACTTAATTGGAGCAATAAAGCAACAGTATATTATCAGCCTTATTAAATTGCAAATTGGGCAATTGAATATGGCTCTATATAGGCACATAGCATATTTTTTTTATAAAAGTTTTTAGTTACTATCCAAAAGCAAGATCTTCACTAACTAAAAACTTCTGTAAAAAAATATGCTATGTGCTTAAATAGAGCCTTATTCAATTGGCCGAATCGCAATTCAATAAGGCTGTATATCAACAACATATAGGAATTAATTACTAAATGGATGTATCCAGAACCATTGTAGCTCTATTACTGAGAAGTTTTTGCCACGTGGATTTCTCGTGTTTGTTATTTTGACCCCAGCTTTTCTTTAACCTGTTTGAGGCATCAAACAGGAAAGAGGATTAGGGTTTTGTTTACATTTCTACTTTACCAAATTGATATTCTTTCACATGTACATGCTAAATGTGCTTCCTTTCAGTAAGGTCCTTCAACCTCAATTTTGCAGAACCATTTTTCTTTCTAGTTTAGTTACTCCTTCGAGGATTCCAATGCAACTTAATGATTTATACAATTCCAAGAAAAAGATAGCTTTGATGAAGAACAGACCAGCATTCCTTACACGTTGTGTCCTTTTGATAAGGATGTCTCTGTAACTGATGCTTAATGTTGCTCCTGTTCAGGATGAGTGCTTACTTTGCTGAGATAATAGTTGTCATTACAGATGAATAAGCTTATTTCTAAAATTCTTCTTATTTAAAAAAACAAACCATACAAAAACAAAGCATTGTATTATTTTTGCACATACTTTTATTTGTAACGCACTAACATATTCCGTAGTGCTATGCAGGGGTAAGTTCAAGTCAAAAATAATATTAACACAAAGCAAAAGAATGAAGGGCCCTGTCTTTGAGCTTAAAATCAAATGTACACAGTACTTTCCCTAAAGCACTTAACAAGATTGAAAACTCGTAAATTTACAATTCATTAATAATTTAAAAAGTTTATTTATAATATTATTTAAATATCTTTTAGATTCATTTTTTCACTTAAATGTATCAATATTTCCCTTTACAATTTTCATTTAAAAATATTTAAAGAATAATATTTTTAATAATTTTTCCAAATAATGTAATGCTATTTTTAATTTCTTAGCTTTAAGTGTCATCACTGAAAACATGCCATGTTAACTATTGTATATTACACATTTTATCTGTTACCAAAAGTGCCAAACTTGCATCTATTTGTTATTAGCGAATTGCCCGTCAAAAAATGACGGCAATGAAATTGTAAGGTAGCTAATGCTGTTTGGTATGTAATAATGAAATATATAATACATTAATAAATGAATATACTTTACCTATTTTGAAGCATTGTGTTGAAGAGCTGCAATGTGTTTTGATGTTGCTGCAGCATTAGTGGTGTGGAGCTGCTGTGTAAGCGTGATGAATGTGTGCAGTGTAATAGTGTGCGTGCGCGAGACAAAACCGTTAGCGTAGTTGTGTACTTCCGCATTGTCGTAAAATGGCCGGTAATGTGTGGCATTCGTCTTAGCGGAATATCCGTAGGTCTTTTGTGGTGTTTTGCAAGTTACTTGTGGTGTTTTGCGTGTTTAGAGTGCTGTAGCCTCGTTTTCATTTGTTCGGCGGCCATTTTTTCTCTCGCTTAGAGAATTTTTTACTGTCCAAACTTTTATTTTGACTTCAATTAAGGTGTAATTTTTTGAGGTCCTGGATGCTTCCTCTTGCTGTACGTAAGCTTTTTATGTATGTGCTGTGTGTATTTATTGTGTTTTGAATTTTTTCATGTTCGCGAGTTGCAGGCGATTTTTGCGAGGTCGTAATGTGGTAACGTGTCTCGTATTATGTTGCGACGGAAAGTTTGCGAGTGTCGAAGTTGTTGTGTCGTGTTGTTTGCGCTGTAACGTAAAGTTTGCGAGGGTCGCAGCAGCAACTGAGGCCCTCGCTTGCGGCCCTGCTACATGAGGGCTGCGGCTCGCTGCGCAAGCCCGCAAGCATTATCAACAATTTGTACGTTTACAACTATATACCGTATATACTCGAGTATAAGCCGACCCGAGTATAAGCCGAGGCACCTATTTTACCACAAAATACTGGGTAAAATGAGTGACTCGAGGATAAGCCGAGGGTGGGAAATGTGCTGCCCCCTGTGTCCCTCTTGTGCCCTCTGTGTCCTCCCTCTTGTGTACCCCTCTCTCTCCAGTGTCTCTTCGCCCCTCTCCCTTCCCTGTGTCTCTTCCAACCTCTCCCTTCCCTGTATCTCTTCCCCCTCCCTTATCACCCTCCTCAACCCCCCTCCTCATTCTCAACCTCCCTCCTCAACCCCACTCCTCATCCTCATCCTCCCTCCTCATCCTCCCTCCTCATCCTCAACCTCCCTCCTCAACCCCCTCATCCTCAACCCCCTCATCCTCAACCCCCCTCCTCATCCTCAACCTCCCTCCTCATCCTCAACCTCCCTCCTCAACCCTCCCATCTTTATCCTCCCTCCTCAACCCCTCCTCAACCCCTAAATTTCCTGCATTGACCACTTGTTTTTCCCAGGAGGCTTTCCTAATTGAAACTGTTTATCTACAGTAAGGTATATATTGATTCCTATCAGGACAGACTCCTAGCAGACCCTCTTTCAGATTGTAGAGAAGCATAACTGCTGAAGCCTTAAAAACTAAACTTTCAAATATATGTTTTAAGGCTTCATTGACCTTTTTTTCAAATACTGACTTAATTGCTTATAATTATTAAATACACAAATGAGCACTATAATGGTGGTGCACATGTACCCATAGCAGTCTTTATAATATATAGTATTCTACTGTAAAGAAAGACAGCACATTGGGCATTGCACTTGCTTAGAGGAAGATTCTCAAAATTTGCAGCTTTATATATTTTGGGAAATATTGTATTGGAAGGAACAACATGCCTAGGGCTAATTAATCAAGTATGGGATGAACTGTGCCAGGGCAATATATTTTGCTGCTTTGCTGTATATGACAGAGCTTTCTGCCAGAATTATAAATAGCATTGTTTTAATGAATGGAGTGCAGTCAGTGGAAATCACATGTCCAGCATATGCTATTGAAACATTCAAGTATAAAACGTATATTAGCCATGTCCAAATCCTCAACCCGCCTATCCTCAAGTGACTCGAGTATAAGCCGAGGGTGGGAAATGTGCTGCCCCCTGTGTCCCTCTTGTGCCCTCTGTGTCCCCCCTCTTGTGTCCCCCTCTCTCTCCAGTGTCTCTTCGCCCCTCTACCTTCCCTGTGTCTCTTCCAACCTCTCCCTTCCCTGTGTCTCTTCCCCCTCCCTTATCACCCTCCTCAACCCCCCTCCTCATTCTCAACCTCCCTCCTCAACCCCACTCCTCATCCTCATCCTCCCTCCTAATCCTCCCTCCTCAGACACGGTTGGCTTTAGAGAGACACTTTTAGAGAGACACGGGGGGGTTAGAGAGACAAGGGGGGAGAGTGACTCGAGTATAAGCTGAGTGGGCCCTTTTTAGCCTTAAAGAAGGGCTGAAAAACTCGGCTTAAACTCGAGTATATACGGTATGTAATGAATTTCAGTCTACTGTGCAGGTTTTCCATTTGTGAAATAAAATCCACTCTTTGTTTTAATGCATTAATAGTTTGTACAAATGTTAACTCCCAGGCCAGCACATCACATTTATATGTTATGTGTAGTTTTTAGTTCAATATCTAGTAAATGTTAGTTTCTGTAAGGATACTTTAATTGTTGAGTTTGGCAACACTGCTTACTTCTACCTGACAAGAAAGTATAGGAAACAGATCACCTAACTTCATTTTCGTTCCTTGATCTGTTGTGGAACATGTGCTGTTAGTTTCACAGTAAACTTCAGTGCTATAATCAATAAAGCACAACACCATGGGTATATTGATTTACAAAATAAATGTCTTTAACAAAGATTTTGAAGCAAGCCTACTACTTCTATATTGGCAGGACAAAAAAAATAATGGAAAAGTAGGTGAAATATGCACTTGTGCGACAGCAAAAGGTATTTAGAGAATAAATGATATGGAAAGCAAGTAGGCAGACACTAGAATAATTCCAATTTTTTTTTTTCACAATGTAAACTATTAGAAGATAGATTAGAACAGATATAGCATTTAGACATCTTATGCCTTTTTGGAGATGTAACAAGAATAAAAGAACCCTGTAGAATGGGTGGAGCCACTGACCAAGATGACTATGTGAAGCTCACAAGCTCTCCCTCATCTGCAATACTTTTACTGATGGAATATTCTCATTGAAATGCAACTATATGCCTGAGGGAAATAATGAAGGCTCTTATGCCGAGGACGTCTGGGACAGGCTTATGCTACAGTATGTGGTGGGGGTTGACTTAGCTTTCGTCTCCTGTATCAATTAAGTACTGGAAGGAGGTGGGCCAGACTTGGCTGCATATTAAAAGGTACTTAGGGATTTCTGCAATAAGACACTGCAAGAAAATGCAAGTAAAAACCACGGGAAAGAGAGGATGCCGTAACATCACGTGGGGAGAGGAGGAGGACTGAGCTGTGCAGCGGAGGATAGTTGGAGGGAACAGAAAAGTTGTGTTGCAAGAAGAGGCTGATAAGAGGTTGATAAGATAAGATATATTTTACTAGTGGACTGAACATAGAGAAGGAGGTGTGGTAATTATTCCTTATCTGTTTGTGTGGGAGAGGTACTGGAAGGTGGACTGTAGATCAAATTAAGAAACTCTGTCATTGTGTGGAATGTTATGGGGGCCTAGTGGGAGGATGAATGATTCTGGTGCTCTGTTGACAAAATGATTCAAATTGAGAACTTTTAGAATTTAGAGGTGCTATATAAGTAAGCCTTTTAATTTTAAGTTTGACAGACCAAGGTTTCCCTATGAAGGGGCATTAAACCCATTAGAGAACAACAAGAAAATGAAGGCCTATATCAAAGGAAGAATTAAAGATTACTACCTTTTTGAAAAGAGACCTAGGAGAGAAAGAGAGTCAATAGTAGAGGAAAATCAGATAAAGTTAACTACAACATTAACCCTTTAAGAATGTCATGGAATGCTGCTCCCTGTGACATAAATGATTCAGACGTGATAATGGTAGCCATTATGAAGGAGTTTATGACAGATTTTAAAAAATCATTAAATGAGGAGTCAGATATCATTTCTTTGGGATGAGTAGTTAGTCACCTAGACAGTCAATGTGTACAATTGATCCAAAACAATAAAGATTTGATAAATATTAAACAAATGTTATAACAAAATATGGAAGTGGTTTTGACCACTAGTTTCATTGGGTCAATTTATCATATATAATAATACTCCAGGTGCACACTGCATACGGCACCCCGACTTTAGTGCGCAGGAAAAATTTGCGCAGACAAATGCACGCACACACAATAGCTCGCCCGTCAATATCGCGCGGACATCTGCACACAGGAGGTATTTTTTTAATTGAAGTGCATGTAAACTCTGGCATTGGGGTGCTGTTACCTGGGCACAGGCCTGGTTATTATTGGTGTGCATGTTCTTGTGTGCATTACTCACTGTTATGATGGTGTATGTACTTGATGGTATTGGGGTGCTGTTACCTGAGCACAGGCCTGGCTGTTATTGGGGTGTATTACTATGTCAGTGATTGACAGGTTGTATCTTTCACAAAGGATTGGCGGAGTGACCCCAAAGTGAATCAGCTCCCTCCTCACTCGCTGCTCCCCCTATGGTCTCTTCACAGACCTCTCAGGTGGAAAGCGATGCAGCCCCCCCACTGCACAGAAAAGACATAATGACAAGAGTCCTTCAGCCCCAAAATAATTTTAAGACAGTGACAAGTCTATCACCCCAAATATCACACCAAATAATACTGTACTACCAATAGACACAGTGACAAATGACTATCAACCGAAATAATACTTTACCCCAATACACCCAGTGACTCCCATGTCTATCACCCCCAAATAATACTGTACCACAATACACACAGTGACAAATATCTATCACTCCCAAGTAATACTATACACCTCAGTACACCCAGTAACCCCCATGTCCTGCTGCGCACACAGTGACCCCCATGTTCTGCAGTGCGTGGGTCCATTTCTCACTAAAGTCTATGTTTTGGGCCATCTCGTCAATCAGTGTGTAGGGGGAGCTCAACCTCCACAGCGCTCTGATCCCCCTTCATACATCGCCAAAATTGAGCACCAGGGAGCAACCTCTCAGCAGTACTGAAAGACAAGAGGGAGCACAATGTGAGAGTAAGGGAATACCTACACAAGTACTACAAATACACACAAATACATTCAGAAATACAACCATACAAATAGACAGTGAGAGAAATACACAGCAATACATAAAAAATATGTACACACACAAACTCAGACATACCTACACATGTACTACTAATACACAATATACAAATAAACTCAGAAACACTCAGAGATAACACACAATGTACAAATAGCAAGTCACTGTGTGTATTGTGGTAACGCATTATTTGGCGGTGATAGACATGGGAGTCACTGGGTGTATTGGGGTAGAGTATTATTTAGGTTCATAGTCATTTGTCACTGTGTCTATTGGTAGTACAGTATTATTTGGGGTGATAGGCATTTGTCACTATGTCTATAAACTTGAAAAATGAGGTTATGTCAAGGACATACATTATTACATTATTGGGCCTGATTGGACTTTAACAGCAAGAAGTAAATTGTTGTTGTTGTTCAGTCTTACAGTCGTGTCTGTGACCCTATGAACCACAGCACGCCTTGCACAACTTGGGTGTGCTAATACACCATACACCATACATGTTGTGGCTCACATCTTCATTGAAGTACCCCCTTCACCACGACAAGTTAGAGATCCAGAAGAGGAAGAAGCAAATAGGCACAGGAATATCTATGGGGAGTAACAGCACTGTATATTTGTAAAAAATTATAATATATAAGAACAAGTAGGTTGATACATTTTCCACATGGATACACTTTACTAATTTTGTATGGGATCTTTCCTCTTAATCTTTTTACAACACACATCAGAATTAAAAATTACACTGTTAAGGGAAATAATAGTAATACATAAGAGTAAGGTAGATAGAGCCATAAATTAACACTTAGTGCAGGAATTTTTTTCCTTAAACTTTTCATAACTCACATTATAACGAGAAGTAGATACTACTCTGATAAGTGAAGAAGGTGTAAGGAGATCAGACCTTTTTTTTATGTGGATTTGTCCTAAGATGTGTTATGGGAGGATAGTTTGTTTGGGTGTTAGTGTCTTCCAGGGGCACCAAAAATCAAGTTCCTATTAATTGTAGTTACAATAAGCTTATCATAAAAATGTTATAAAGCTTAGGTTCCAATAGCATATGGAAAACAACATATCATGATTACAATAGCTTCAGATTGTGAGGTACTCTGGTTATAAGCTCAGAGGCGAAGCCCTCCTTTCTTTTACAATGTATTAATTTTGTTTTTGCCTTGTACTTAACCTTTGTATAGTGCTATGCAATTTGTTTGCGCATTACAACTAATGGACGATAATAATATTAATAATAATAAAAATAGCTTCACATAATTTCCAAGGTCTTAATTCTCCTTGAAAAAAGTAGAATGGCATTATGTGAGTATAAAAAAAGAAGATCAGATATTGCTGGGTTACAAGAAACTCATTGATTAGTTGATAGAGAAAATAAATTAGATAATATTATTAATATTTTTTAATACTCATTCTCTGCCTCATGTAATAGTAAGACGAGGTGAGTAGCCTTATTAAATTGCAACTCACCCAATTGAATAGGGCTCTATATAAGCACACAGCATATTTTTTTTACAGAAGTTTTTAGTTAGGGAACTTCTATCCAAAAGCAAGGTCTTCACTAACTAAAAACGTCTGTAAAAAATATGCTATGCGCTTAAATAGAGCTCGGTTCAACTGGCCGAATCGCAATTTAATAAGGCTGTAAATCAGTAAATAAATTGTTTATAAACCAATATATAAATGTGAGATTTATTTATCTTATTTGGAAGTTGAATGGATTCATTTATACTTTAATAAATATTTATGTCCCTAATAAATTCCAGTTAAGATTACTCTGTAGAGTAGTTAATACATTTATAAAAATAGTACACGGCTACCTAATAATAATGGGAAATTTTAATATGGTTATGGATAATGAAATAGACAGGAAGTATATAAGTGTACCTAAAAGTAAGATGGATAATGTTTTTTTGTTTGTTTTGTTTCATTGTTTTTTATTAAGGACAAGCAGAAACAGTTTTACAACAATGAAGAATAGAAATGTACAAATAACAGTGGATGAAAATAACAGAGACAACATGTACATCCCATAAACATCATAAATAAAGCAATGTTGTATATTTTAAGCTACAGTATAATAAAGTAATTAAATACAGTCCTAACAAATTTTGTAAACTTTGTGTCAGATTTTTACCCTTCAGCATTACACTATACAAGGCTTTACACTCAGTGGCAAAAAGTTACAGCCTGCTCAAGCTATGCAATGTTTGGAAATTCTCTATAAATATCCAGTTAGGCAGGTGTTTGGTGGAATGAGAGAGAGGAATAAATGCCAGTTGTTCTGCTTTAAAATAATGGATACAAGATAAACCTCCCTTTGATTTGTGACAAAACATGATCATTTGCGCTATTCTGGGAGGCCTATTCCTCCAAATGAATTTAAAAACTTGATTTTGAAAGTGAATGAGTTCCTTGTTGTTTATTGGAATAGGCATGGCCCTAAACAAGTAAAGCAGCAAGACATTCATTTTGATAGAAGCTATACGACCCGTCCAGGAGATGAGCGATTTCGACCATGGGCCCATGTCTGTTATTAAGGACTTGTAATGGGGGAATAGTTTGCCTTATAAAGGTATGATATCGTGTTAGTTAAGTGAACACCTAAGTATTCTATATGGAAAGTGGGCCAAATTAAATTGCCAATTAATTTTAGGTGGTTCAGTGTTTCTGATGGGAGACCTAAGCTAAGAGCTTCAGTTTTATCAAGGTTCAGCCAGAGACCTGAGAGGGCACTATATTGGTCAATAGTAGACATCAGGGCTTCAATAGAAGACTCAGGGGGTTTACAGTGTGCACAGGAGATCATCAGCGAATAAAGAGCATTTGAAATGGTGGTGTCCTACCCCAAAGCCTCTGATCGCCGAATTGGCCCTAGTGGCCTGGACAAGGGGCTCAATAGCCAAAACAAAGAGCAGGGGAGATAAAGGGCATCCCTGTCTGGTGCCCCATTGTATGGAAATGTATGCTCTTTGGGATCCTGCTAGTTTTAAACTAGCCCTAGGGGAGTTGTAATATGTACAGAGCATATTTATAAACTGTCCCTCAAATCCAAATTTGGACAAAGTGGAAAAAAGAAAAGGCCATTCAAGCATATCAAACTCCTTCTCTATATCAAGTGCGAGAAGGCATATGGGGGAATTAGATAAAACCAGATTGGTCCTTGTGTATCAGGTCATGCAGGAAATGTGAGATTCTTCTAGCAAAAATCTTAGCCAGTAACTTGACATCCCCATTCAAAAGCAAAATTGGCCAATAATTTTTTGCTTCCATAGAGTCCCTCCCATCCTTGGGAAAAAGCGTTAAGTCTGCTTGATTTAATGCCGGGGGCATTGCCTCACCTCCTGAGGACTGAGGGGCAAGAATATCAGATAATTTTTTATAATACAGATTAATAAATCAATCTGGAGCAGGTGATTTCCCTGACTTCAAATCCTTAATTGCGTCTTGGACCTCCTTTCAAGATACTTCTCTGTTTAAATTTTGGAGGTCTATAGGAGAGATTGAGGGGAGATCCAATGAATTTAGGTAAGATGTAATTACGTTATCAGGGGCTAAGGTTTGGGTCAAGTAAATATTTTGGTAAAAGTTTTTTGCATTTCATTTTGGCTTTTAGTGGGAGTACCGGACGAAGTCCGTATTTGAGACATTTTAGAATGGGAAAATTTAACTTGCAAACTTCTGGACAAAAGTTTATCAGGTTTGTTCGCTTTTGAATAAAAGAGATGCCCAGTCCGCCTGAGTGCTTTTTCTGTTTTGGAAGAAAGAATATTATCAAGTTCCAAACAGTTTTTTTTAATTTGGCATCTTAAAGAGGGGGACAGTGAGAGCTGGTTCTGTTTCTCTATAGAATGTAGTTGCTTCATTAGTTCTTGTTCTTTCTGATGATATTGTCTTTTATGACGGGTGGCTAATTTTATACAGGTGCCTTGGATAAATGCCTTATGAGCTACACAGAACCATCCTGCCGAAGTTTCTAGATTAGAGTTAGTATCAAAAAATAGTTTTAAGTCAGAAGAAATCTGAACTAGATACGATGGAATTGACAAATGTACTCATTAAGTTTTCAAGAGTAAGGCAAGTTAAAATGTGCCACAATATTTAAATCTAGAGATACAGCTGCATGATCAGACCATGTGCAGGGATTTATGTTTGCTTTTGAGGAGCTGTCAAAGAGAGGGGAGATGATGAGGAGAGTATCAATCCGTGAATAAGAGTTGTGGGCCGGGGAAAAGTAGGTGAATTCTTTAACACGTAGATGATGCCCCCTCCAGGCGTCCACAAGGTTTAGTGAGTGTAATATTTTTTTCATTTGTTTTAGTATATTAGTAAAGCGGCCATCCGTTGGAAGTTCTAGATCTATCTATGGCAGGATCAAGGGCCAGGTTGAGGTCACCTCCTATAATAAGCTTCCCCCAGTCCCCGCCTTCAAATGTTCTAAGAAATGTAATCAAAGCCGCATGCGGTGTTGTGCTAGGGGCATAAAAGGAAACAAAAAGGGTCTTAACTCCCAATATGGTACTTTTCAGGATTAAGAAAGAGCCTTCTCGGTGTACCACCTTGGACTCTAATTGGAACGGAAAGTTTCTATGTAGCAATATAGCAACTCCTTCCTTCTTAAAGGTATGTGTGGTCCAAAGAAAATGTGGATATTCTTTGTTAAGGTATGTGGGAGTATTATTTTTAGAGAAATGGGTTTCTTGAAAAAAAAAATATGGAGGGCCTGAAGTTTTTATAGTAAAGAATAGTCTTCCTTCGTTTGAAAGGGGAGTTGAACCATTTAACATTATGGGTGACAAAAGTAAAATCTGTTATCATTAACAGAAAGTGTGGGCTTAGAGTGTGTAAATCCCAGCTTACCTTTTGAATAAGTTGTAGGAGAGGGAAGCAGAAGCGACTGTCCCAACATGAGACCAGAACCGCATAGAGCCTGCTATCCCTGTTACCGTCAGCAGCCCAACAGCCACTAGCATCAGGGGAAGCGATCCGCCCAGCGCCCCTCCAAAGCACAGGAACCTCCAACCTCACTCATCGGCAGGCCAGGTGACATGCACCAGACAGTCTCCTCCTCAAGATCCCCGGAGGACGGGAGGCAGCAGGATGTCACTAGGAGGTGAGAGGATCCTTGTGAAGGTAGGCTCGGGGTCCTTCAGTACGATTGGCGGTTGGAGCTGCATGGCCTTTAAAACTCAGGCAGGCACAGGGCCTAGTAGGCCTAAAATCTTGTGGCCTCTTTTCAGATGGGATTTTGCCCAAAATTGCTTAGAAAGTTCTTCTGAATTGGATGTTGAGGAGCTCAAGCTCCGTGCCACCATTCAGGGTGGGTGCAAGCCACGCCCCTCTGGATAATGTTTTAATAGCAAAACACTTCTACCTCCTAGTCAATACCACGGATTGATATGATAAATGGAGAGTTAAAAACCCTGAAGTTAGAGACTACACTTTTAGATCAAGAGTAACTCATACTCTCTCTAGATTGGATTATATATTTGTTGGTAGCTCTTTGATAAAATATGAAATGTCAGATCTTGCCTGGAATTTTGTCGTAAATAATTATTATGGTACAGTTAGAACAATTAACAGGACTTGGAAAGGCTGTATATTCTAAACAAACAAGAATACAGAGCAGATAATGAAGGTGTTAAAAAGAATATATTTGTATAATTCTACACAGGAGGATAAACACTTTGTAGAACCCGTAAATCAATGGTAAGAAATTAATTAATAAGAATAGAGACATTTGAAAAAAGAAAAAGGGAACACCATTAAATGAGCTCTATATAGAATTATATAAAATGGTCAAAATTAATCCTAGTAACACGCTTACTATTAAGATAAATGAGGTACAAAAATACAATTAAAAGCATACTACAAAAGAGGGCTGATTTGAATTTAGAGAAACTAACATTTGTATTATTATTATTATTATTATTATTATTATTATCGTTTATTTGTAACTCACCAACATATTCCGTAGCTCTATACATGTGTTGTGTCAAGGCAAAATAATATTAACAAATTACAAAAAATGCAAGGCCCTGTCTTTGAGCATAAAATCCAGTGTCCATAGGGTGGTGCTTTAAGGACCCCCATAGTGTTTAGGAGTTAATTACCAATACTATGTGGGTCTATATATACCCATTACATGGGGGTTCTTTAAGGGTTCATTTTAGATGCCACAGAGGTTCTGTAAGGCCTCTGTGGCATTGTATATATATATATTAATAAAGATCCCCCTTTGATAGGGGTTAATTTTACATGACACAGAAGTCCTTCCAGGACCTATTTGACATTGGGGTTAACTATAGGTACTATGGAGGTCCTTAATATGTGTGCCACTAAGGTCAGTTAGGAACCCCAGTGGTAGGGATTAATATTCATGTGCTACAACAGTCCTTTAAGGTCCTCCATGGCACAGGATTAATATGTAGGTGCCGCGAGGGTCTCAATAGACCCCAATGGTTGCAACCTTTATTGGTGAGGAGGAAATCCCAGAGGGTTCCCTACACTGCATGGGAGAGGGAATCCCCAGGGGTTCCTAGGGCATTCAGGTGTGATCAGCAGTGGGGACTTAAACCCCCTGCCAATCACTTATCATTTTAACCCCTTCCCTGCCATGAGAAGGTATTTATATAGTTAATTGGGGAGGGGGTATTTCAACTGTGAAGCAGTGCTGCATGGGGACCGTAGCATCATCAGGGCTGCGGTCAGACAGCCCTGATGTGTGGTCCCCAGCCTACAGTGGGATTTGGAATAGTTATGATTGTGATGGATACATTATTTGGTCAAAAAAGCTGCCGCAGTTTCAAGCAGCCTTTTTGGTCATATATGTTAGGGATTGGACCTAACACATTTAATTCAGGAGGATTGGAATCCCTTGATAAAATAAGTAAGCATCAATTAAAATGGAAGAGTTTGGAAATATCAAGATTAGGTAGAACTTCAGTGAAAAGTCTCCCCCTAATATTCAATGTATGATTCATCAATGTTAAGGCCCTTACTGAGCTTTTGAAGAGAATTAGTTTGAATACATTACAAAAACCCATTGATAAGGGAAGACTGATGGTCCCTAACATATTAATCACATATAGTAGTTGTGGCTATATGGGCCGTTGGTCAAGCTTTGCGAGCCTCGCAAAGCGATCCGCTGAAGCCTGCAGCATGCGGAACAGTCTGCAATGAGCGCAGAAGGCGCTCATTGCACATGCGATCCTTGCGAATCGTGGCGAGCAGTTGAGGCACGCGGGACTTAGGCTGCAATGAACGCCAAAGGCGCTCATTGCAGGTCTTGCAAAGGCCCTCATTGCAATGGGAACCTCGCAAAGCAGTTGAGGCACGTGGGACTCTGCTGCAATGAGCACCTGTGGCGCTCATTGCGTGCTCGCGATGAGTGATACAGGTGCTCATCACGAGGGCTGCGGGACTTAGCAAGGGCCGCATAAGGTTTGCAGAGGGCCCATAGCCTTGCATTGTGTGGCAAACAGCATTGCCAGCCTTACAACCTTTGACGGGCAATTTTGTGGTATATTATGTTATTCATGTTTTGGGCTGGCTTGTGAGGGAGGATAAAGTGGGATGGAAAGCTCTGGAAAGTAATATGCTAGATAAAATACATTTAACACAACTTTTATGGTTAAAGAAAGAGGGTTGTAACAACATATGTAAAGATCTAATAGTGATAGATTCATGTTTGGGAATGTGGAAGTATTGTGTAAAGAAATATGATATGTTCCAAATTCCCTATCCTTTATTAAGGTTGGATGAAATATTTTCAACTATGCTGCTAGCACAAACTACACTATAACACAAAGCCACCTACTCCAGCCCGTTTGGCTGACCATCACCAATAATGCAATGTGGAACATTCTGGAGTATAATAATAAAAAAAACAATTGATATATATTAACAAATTGATCAGATGAATGAGTTCTGTATTTTGAATCTTAGGGCACTGGAACTCTACTATGTATCCAGTGTTTTCTAGGGTGCGTAATACTTTGAATTGCGTCCGTTTAGTAAAGATAAGACTGCTCATAATCCCTTTTTACTTTTTAGATGGGAGCACATGCCAGAAATATTCTCCAAGCAATAACGTTTTTGAAACAAAATCTGCCACGTATAAAAGGCAGCAGATTGATAGCACAGGAATGAAGGTCAGTGACTTATGTAGGTTTGGGGTTATGTGAAGTCATGCAGAGAGATAATGGCAGAAGGAAGACATTAGGCACATTTGAAAGATTGGGAGAGAAACTTACCAAAAGTGTCAATAATAATTTTAGATTCAAAGAAAGGGATAGTGAGTTGCAGTTTAAATTGGGAAACTGGAAAATGCTTGAGCATTTCAGAGGATACAAAAGGATCTCTGGTATCTTGCAGTTTTACAGTTGATTGGTACATTAATATTACTCAGAGTTTGTCTTTCCTGCTTCTAGCTATTTGACCCGGCATTCTCCTAAAGGATACTTGAAGTAAATAATTGTATTTTGAACAATCAAAACAAAGTGACAACCAGACAATATGCCAGAGGAATACCAGTACGTGCAAAAAACACTTCAAAGCATACTAGAGACAATAAGCACGCGTCCACAGGCTAATGTCCATGTTTTGATTGTTTCCAAGCTCCAATCATTTTCAGCGCTATGAGGCAAATAGAAATCAAGCTCTGAGTATAAGAGTCATTAGGCACTGTGAGAAAACATATTGGCATAAAGCGTAGCTAGCAACTTAAGCAGGAACAACATTTATCAAAGTTATATCTTAATAAATTACTACAGTGATAAATAGTTCTAGCACTGCTATTAAAATGGATTTGCATACCTCAGTCCATTAATGTAATAGGATTAGTAGTGGAGAAGTAAACAGCCCAAAGTATATAAGAGTAGAAGCACTTCTGTTTGGATACAAAGAAAGTTCTGTCAAATAATGATAAAGAAATTAATGTAAATATATGATATTTTAACTATTTATGAGCCAAAAATGAAATAGAAAAACAACAGGTCACCTTATCACGTCTTCTATGATGCTATTATATTCATCCTTTTTAGACTCAGTGCAGTACATTTCTACAAATGTTAGGATCTTGTACAAACTCTGAGATATTGAGTATAGCTGAAACTCCCACATAAAAGTTTATCAAAAGGAGTTTGTGGCATTTCAAAAGTAGCCTTTTCAGAATGTTTAAAAAGCTAGATTTTTCACTACATGTTGAATCATTGGCCATTATAATTTGTTTTTCAATTTACTGAAAGAGCAAACAGGCAAGAAGAGAACTTGGATTGGAAGAGCTGCTAAAGCACAGCACAAGGATACCAAAGGATGGTAGGACATAAGGGTTACATGTACAGTCTATCTACTATGGTGTCCTTTCAAAATCTAAATCCACCAATGAAACAACAATTCCCCTCCATCCTTCCTATTACTCCTTTCACTATTGATTGTATAATAAACATTAGCAGAAAACTCAGTTTCAATTCTATATCTATTCCTATTAGGTTCTGAAATACAGTTTTCAGAATTAATCTCACATTAATTTGATAAAGTTTCTCCAGCAGCTGTAAAATATGCAGAAGCAACATCCAGATTTTATATTTATACTAGCGACTTGCCCGTAAAAATTTAAGGCAATAAAATTTTAAGCCAGGCAATGATGTTTGCCACACAATGCGAGGCTATGGCCCCTCTAAATACTGTTGGCGCTCATCGCGTATCTCGCAATGAGTGCCACCTCTTCCCTTGTCTACTGTACAGGCCCCGCCATGAACGCCTTTGGCGCTTATGGCGAGCTCTGCAATTAGTGGCTTCGCCACTCATTGCCGTTTTGGGAAAGTCGCACCTTTCCTGCTTTGTAATGATCCCCTTTGGCGCTCATTGCGACCCCCACGTTGAGCACCTAAGTCCTGCGGGTCATCAGGATGATCGCTTGCAGCGCTCATCTCCACCAGCTCAATGAGTGCTTTCGGCGCTTATTGTCTACGTCCTGTGGGCCTCGTTGATGAGCACCTGTGGCGCTCATATACAGCAACGAAATGAGCACCTTCGGCGCTCATTGCCTAAGTCCATTTGGCGCTCATTGCCGGGCCGCAATTACGAGCCCGCAAGTTTAACATTGTGTTACCAACAACTTTTGGCAACCCTGCAATTACGACAACAATATATGTGATTGTTGGTAGTATAGCTGGGCACCCTTTTGCATGTGGCATCAAACCACAGCATTTGGGTAAATCAACATGACTTGAACTTGTATATAGATTGAGATCCAGGGCAGTTTTTAGGTGTGCTATACTGCTGCAAATAAAAAAAAACTTTATTTTTGTGTGTGTGGAGAGAATGTGGATTCGTTAAACCATAGCCTGGAATGAGTAAGAAATTCAAGAGAAAAAAAAGATGATTTCAGGGAAGATAGCACATGATTGTGAGGGAACTTAAGTTTATGAAGTTTAGGGAAAGGTCAAAAGATCAAATGATGCAGTGGCATAGAGCAAATAGCAAAGAAAGAGTATAGACAAAGAGAGGCAAAAAAAAAGCGTTTCAGAGAATGAGAGAGGGACATTATATGTATATGCCTTTGTAAAAGTTTGAGGAGAAAAAGGGCAGCCATATTATATTTAAACTATTTTTTGTCACAGTTCTATCTGCAACATAAATGAATGTCTCCCAAAACACGGTTATATCTCTTTGTGAGACCATGCAACACAATTTACATGGTTTTGTGCTTGTGTTAATGTTAATGAAAAACAATAAATTCTTTTTTTTCAATTTTGGGATTCATAATTTCCTATGTACTCATAATGTTACAAGAATAATGTTCTTTAAAAATATTATGTGTATATGGATGTGCATTTATTGTTAAACAGTAGGATTAAGTTGTATTTAAAGTCTCTGGTTCACTAGCACTGATATTTGAAATTCATTTCAAAATTAATGTTTTATTACACTATGTGTGTGTCTGTTTCACAGCCATGGAGTAGATGCATCCGTTGCAATAAAGCTAAATGAATAAATCATGTAATATAAAATATGTAACATCATGTTATCTGTCCAGAACCCCTGAGTGGAAATATTCTCTTGCTTTCTCTATCTGTATATATCATTTACATTTTTCACCTAGTCTCAGAAAAGCATAAATTATAAATTAATTTATAGCTGTGTGTTTTAATGAGTTTAATACTGTATTTTTTTATGATAATAAACAACATATTTTGAGGTTTGCTAGTGTAGCTAATTTTTGCGGATGGTTATTACTATTTTTTAAACTTGGTAAAAAGGCTTTTTTTATATGATGCTCTGATTAGAGTCAGAGATCGCAAGTCCTTTTTCCCATTTTGAAACTTTTGGTACTATAGAAGACAACAAGAGCTTAGATAACAAAATAGATCCCAACTAATAACTCTGTACTTTTCAAACATGTATAATCATATATTCAGTGGCATAGCTAAGGGGGGGCGAGGGGGGAGGACCGCCCCGGGTGACAGCATCTGGAGGGGTGACAGAGAGGGCTGAAATTTTTTGTTGGAGGTGACATAGTTTCACCCGGTGACACTATGTCACCTCCAACAAAAAATTTCAGCCCTCTCTGTGGCTCCCATCCTCCGGCCGGAACTACTTTCTGGAACAAGTCTTGCATTGCGCATGCGCATCCCGCCTGCGCGATTCGCGGCTTGATCCAAGAAGTAGTTCTGGCTGGAGGACGGTCGGCGCAGAGGAGAAGACGGTGAGTTTGGCGATGCTGGCAGGATTGGAACCAGGTACAAGCATCAGCGGGGCAGAGCAGGGGGAGCATCAGCGGGGCAGAGCAGGGGGAGCATCAGCGGGGCAGAGCAGGGGGAGCATCAGCGGGGCAGAGCAGGGGGAGCATCAGCGGGGCAGAGCAGGGGATCATCAGCGGGGCAGAGCAGGGGGATCATCAGTGGGGCAGGGGGATCATCAGCGGGGCAGATCAGCGGGGCAGAGCAGGGGGATCATCAGTGGGGCAGGGGGATCATCAGTGGGGCACGGGGAGCAGTGTGGGCCTCTGAAAGGAGGAGGAAGGGGACAGACATGGGAGGCATTGAAGTCTCTCCCATAAGCTTTGCTATGAGCGCCTGCGGCGCACATCGCAGTCGCAGGTCACTGGGGTGACATTTGAACGGACTGCCCCGGGTGACGTTTACTCTAGCTACGCCACTGCATATATTAAAGATACTGTTGTTTCAATCAGTCTGGCTGTGAGTAATATTATGCTGCAGAGTAAGAAGTTGTGCAGTGCATATTAAGGCTGAAGGAGACACGCTTCTTAAAACAGTTGTGTTTTAGTGAGTTTTTGAAGGTTTTCAGGTAGGAAGATAGTCTGGTGTAGTGAGGTAAGGAGTTCCATAGAGTAGGGCAGCACGAGAAAAGTTCTGAAGGCAGGAGTGAAAGGAATTGACAACAGAGGAGGCAAGAAGAATGTCATTAACAGAGCAAAGGGGCTGTATTTTAGATGAGATAAAATGTAGGCCATTATGATTATTAACAGGGAGGCCAGCAAGCAGTGAGTTGCAGTAGTTGAGGCGAGTTATGATGAGAGAATTGATTAGAATTTTAGTTGTGTCTTGTGTAAGATAGTGATAGTGATGTATTTTAGAGATTTTTTAAGGCAAAAATGACAAGATTTTGTCATTGATTGTATGTGAGGAATGAAAGAGAGTTCAGGATGCAGGTGAACCTCAATATAACAGGCCTGGGAGTTGGGAGTGATGGTGGCATTGTGAACAGTGAGAGATATTTGAGCAGTGGAAGCTGCAGTAGAGGGTGGGAAGATTGGAAGCTCAATCTTTAACATGTTAAGTTTGACATGATGGACGGACTTCAAGGACGATATGCTTGAGAGGCAACTTGTGAAAGAATAGAAGTGGATAGATCTGGTGCTGAGAGGTAGATGTGACTGTGATATTAATGATACAAAAATTCTAAACCAAGGGAGTGTATGAAGGGTGAATGTTTTGCCTAGCAAGAGCTGTTGCTGCCTGGGGCTGTCCCTGTGTTTGTCACCCCCTCAAGGTGTGTACATTATACTATATATATATATATATATATATATATATATATATATATATCCTTTTTATATATATTCGACAATATGCCCACATTATTGTATTATATATATATATATATATATATATATATATATATATATATATATATATATATATATACAGTTGTGCTCAAAAGTTTGCATACCCTTGGCGAATTGGTAATATATGTACCATTTTTAAAGAAAACATGAGTGAGCAGGCAAAACACATTTCTTTTAATTCTTATGGGATTCATATTCAACTGTAGTTTATAACAGAATGGCACAATCCTAAAATAAAACATGGCTACAAAGAAAAAAAATGAAAATGACCCTTAGTTCTTAATACTGTGTATTTCCCCCTTTAGCATCAATGACAGCGTGCAGTCTTTGTCTATGAGGCCCCTAATTCTTGCAGGTGGTATAGCTGCCCATTCATCTTGGCAAAATGCCTCCAGGTCATGAAAAGTCTCTGGTCGCTTGCATGAACCGCACGTTTGAGATCTCCCCAGAGCTTGATGATATTAAGGTCAGGAGACTGTGATGGCCACTCCACAACTTTCACCTTTTTCTGCTGTAACCACTAGAGGGTTAACTTATCCTTGTGTTTAGTGTCATTGTCATGCTGGAAAGTCCAAGAGCGTCCCATGAGCAGCCTTCGTGCAGAAGAATGCAAATTGTCTGTCAGTATTTTCTGATAACATGCTGCATTCATCTTGCCATCAATTCCCCTCCCCTAAACATGGTATTATTTTCACCATAGGCCTTGTTGACCCCTCTCCAAGCATAACTCTTATGGTTGTCACCATACAGCTCTATTTTGGTCTCGTCACTCCAAATGAAAGCGTGCCAAAACCTGTGAGGCGTGTCAAGGTGTTGTTGTCGGGCATATTGTAACCAAGCTTTTTTTGTGGCATTGGCCCAGTAAAGGCTTATTTCTGGCAACTTGACCATGAATCTCATTTTTGTTCAAGTATCGTTGTATTGTGCTCCTTGAAACAACCACACTGTATTTCTCCCGAGGTTACCTGTGGGTTTTTCTTTTTATTCCAAACAATTGTTCTGGTAGTTGTGGCTGAAATCTTTCTTTGTCTACCTGACATTGGCTTGGTATCGAGATCCCAAAATTTTCCACTTTCCACTCCACAGTACTCACTGGCATTTTCAAGGCTTTGGATGTCTTTTTATATCCTTTTCCATCTTTATGAAGTTCCATTACCTTGTTACGCAGGTCTTTTGACAGTTATGTGTGCTCCTGATGGCTTAGTATCTAGCCTGCTCAATGCAACCACATGAGAGCTAACACACTCATTGACTATTTGTACACAGACACTCATTGCAATTTAAAAAGCCACAGGTGTGGGAAATTAAACTTTAATTGCCATTTGTGTGTCTGTAACAAGGCCAAACATTCAAGGGAATGTAAACTTTTGATTAGGGCCATTTTGGCGATTTCTGTTATCATTATTATTAAAAAAGGAGCCAAACAACTATGTGATAATAAATGGCATTTTTTTTTTTGCATGATCAGCCATATTTTCAAAATAAATTCCAAAATGTTATAATTTCTGCCAGGGTATGCAAACTTTTGAGCACAACTGTGTATATATATATATATATATATATATATATATATATATATATATATATATATATATATATTGTGAACCATTCTTAATCTTCTTCTACTTTCTCTGCTCTTATCTCTCCTCTTCCCCATCTCTCATCAACTTTCCTACCTCCTCTCCCTCACACTCCACTCTCTTCCTCCCTTCACCATCTGTCATCTTTCCTTCTTCCACTCCTCCCCCACTTCTTTCCCCTTCTCTCTCCCTCCTCTCTCTCTCACTGCCCCTTCTCTCTCCCCCTTCTGCCTCTCTCACTCCTTGTCTTTACCTCCCTCCATTCTCTCTCTTTCTCCTCCTCTCTCTCACTCCCTTTTTTCTCTCGCTCCTCTGTCTCTCTCACACCCCCTTCTTTGTAACCCCTCTTCTCTCGCTCTCATTCCCTTCTCTCTCATCCCCTTCTCTCTCTCACTCCCTCCCTTCTCCTATCCCCCCTTCCCTTTCTCTCCCCTTCTCCCTATCTCCCTTCTCTCTTTTCAGACCTTCTATTTCCTTTCCTTCCCCTTTTCTCTCCCTCCATTTTTTCCCACTCACTCCTTTCTCCCTTCCTTCTTTTTCAGTCCCTCACTTCTCTGTTTCCCTCTCTCCCTTCTCTCTCTCCTCACTCTCCCCTCCTCTATCTCTCCTTTGTCTCTCTGTCTCCTTCCCTCCTCTCTCTGCCTCCCACCATTCTGTCTTTCACTCCCTACCTTCACTCTCTCCTATATATCTCTCCTCAGCCCCTCCCTTCTCTCTCTCTCCTTCCCTTTGATCTCTCTCAATCTCTCTCCCTCCTATATCTCCTTCTCATCCCCCCTTCTCTCTGGAGTGTTTTAAACATGATGGAAACTTGTCAGTGTCTAGGGAAAGGTTGAATATATGTATGAGAGCTGGGATTAGTGTGATAGAGAGGGAATGGATTAGCTGTGATGGAAAAGGATCAAGTGGACAAGTTGTAAGGCAAGAGGTTGATAGTAGACTTGAGATTTCATCCTCAGTTACAAGGTCAGCGGAGTCCATAGTGGATGTGAGATTGGGGAAGTGTAACTGCTAGCTGTTGTTGGTTCTTTTCACTGACTTCTTAAATCCTCCAAAACTTCTACCTCACTTCTACTAGTCCAGTGTTGCCATTACCTGTAGTTTTGAACAAGCACCACAATAAATATAATTTACTAGCAACTTGCCCGTCAAAAATGACGGGGCAATAAAATTTGAAGCCATGACAATGCTGTTTGCCCCACAATGTAAAGCTTTTTCTACTCTGAGGACCTTCGGCGCTCATTGCGAGCCTCTCCTCGCATGTACTTTTGCTCCTCTGTGCACCTTCGGCGCTCATCACAAAGACAGATATATATATCTACATTTTGTTAACTAATAATTAGTTACTTAATAAATGAATATACCTTAGCTATTTCTAATTAATATATCCAGCTATCAATAGCCTGAAGAGCGAACAATCTGTTTTTATTTTCCTGCAGCTTACAATGTACAGTTGGACTGTTGCTGCCCTGAGGAGAAAGTGTAATGAATGTCACAACTGTGCATTAGAAAAGGGCTGCGTGCACGAGGGCAAACCGTTGGTTTAGTTGTGTAAAGCGCCATTTTAGAATCATAATGTTATTAGTTGCAAGTTAGTGTTGTAAACTGGCGTCGTTTGTCTATGTGTTACGCGGCTCGCAAGCATGTTCCATCATTTGGACTAGTGTATTTTGTACCTTATAAGTTCCTGTGTGAAAGTGCTACGTGGTTGGCGGTGTATTGCATGGTCCGGGGTCATGTAGCCTCGTTTTAAATTTTTTGGGCGGACATTTTTTTCTTGCTTAGGCGATTTTTGAGTGCCGAAACTTGGCCAAATCAACTTAAATTCTCGTTCCACCTCACTCCCAGACGTCCTGGCAGTTACCCCGTGCTGTGTGATGTATTGTTTTTAATTTGTGTTTTTTTAGTTTTTTAGTATTTAATTGTATTTATTTTTTTCTAAGACCCGCGTCTCAAAGTCCTGCGTTGGTCAACTGCTTGCAGCCTAAGTGTTTGGTGGCCAAGTCCCGCGTGTTTCATTGCCTTCACTGCTCGCCTCGCAGGCAATGAGCGCCTTTGGCGCTCATCGCCTTTGTGCTGCGAGTTTTAGTGCCGTACGCACCATGCAAAGCGTGACGATGTCTCGTAGTTTGACAACTATTATATGGGATTCTGTGATAAATACCTCATATTATTTGTTTTATGTCTTTTCACCCTTTGCTAAAAACAATATTCCTGTACTTCAATAAGAAAAAAAATGTTTTATTTGAAAACATTTTATTTGCTGAGTGAAGGAGCCCAAAACAACGTTGTGTGTTTTTTTGATATATGCGATTTAGGAGGGGCAGTAAGGGGTGGATACTGAGGTAAGCATGAGGAAAATGCACAATAAATACATAACAGACACTGCTAACTGGCATTAGACTCTGGTACAAGCTGTTCATGTGTCCTGCCATTTTAAAATTGCAAATTGGGGATGGGGGAACACTGCTGAGTCAGTTTAGGAGGATTCTTTGTAAGTTATGTGTATGTAGTTTTCATAAGGATTTAGGAAATCTGTGAAAAGATAAGCAAAGTGGATAAGTGGATGAGCAAATACTGGTGAGATAGATATGCCAAACCGAAGAACTTAAATTGAATGTATTTGGGGAATATTAGTTAAGAGTTTGTGTAATGAAGGCATGTCATGATAAGTGAGTGAATAATAGCTGAATATTGTGTGAAAAAAGATGAATTTTGGAGATATTTTGCAGGTATGATAAACATTTGGCGAATGAATGAGAATGCAGAATCAAGAATAACCAAAGACAGTGGATATAAAATGCAAGGTGACCGAGAATTTGTCAACCTGGTGGGCCAATGAATATACATATATTATATTTACAATATTAATTTTAATGCCTGAAAAGGGCACAAGATGGAAGATTATATAAAGAACGACACATAAAGAAATGCATTTAACTAAAAATTCATTTAAAATATGGAAGCTTTATGTTTGATATATAGAAAATGCAGTAATGATGTGGAGGACCTAAACAGGTTAGAGATCCCGATTCAGACCCAGGTTCACCTATTGACTACCCCTGCTATAACTGAATATGAACAAAAGCTGCAAGTAGACAGTTTTTTTCATTCAGACTTGAATTAATGTGTAAATACCAAACTCATAACAGTATTAATATGTCACCTCAACACATATTTCAGCATACTGACCATCACAAGGGGAATGACGGTTCTAAATTTATTTTCCAGTGTTTCTCTGATAGAGAAAAACACATGAACAAACTATATTTTCACATGAACAAAATATATTTTCTCATCAAACTGGCGACACATCTCACATTGTTTTCTTGGGTTCATACTACAACACAGCCCACAATGTTTTGCATCTTCTTGCCCAGAGGAGAAAAAATAGATATCCAATGTTGAAGTAGCATGGAGTATGGAAACGAGGGGGAGTATGGAAATGAGGGGGAGTATGGAAATGAGGGGGAATGAAGAGGAGAAATTAGGAAATGAGATAATGGAAAAAGACAAAATAAAATAAGAGGGAAATTAAAGAGTTTTACATAAGATTTAAAGAAGGGGACATATAGTGAGACATTGGCAGACTAACAACTGCTATATAAACCAATTTATTTTACATGATCATCTGAAAACCTTATGTTTATAATTAGACAGCATATATAATAAGTTATACATACTGTACATTGTAATCCTGTTTCAGTGTCTATTTTATTTAATAAATACAGACTTGGTGTTTCCTGAGGCATTCTAGCTTCTTTTTCCATGTTCTTTGATGCCCCCTTGTTTTCCCATTAATCTGACATCCTGCAGGGATAATGAAAAGCAGCATGTGCAGTAAGCTCGGACAATTTTAATGAAACATTCAAATGAATTCATACTCAACTAAAAACAATTTGCTTGTTTCTTTAACAAGCACACACACTTAGTAGCGGAAGTTCCACATTGGCAAGATTTGTTGAGGTGGGGAGAGCAAAAATGGCCAACTGGTGTAGTATGAAAACATTATTTATTATATGTTTAAAAATATACTAAAAATCAAAACAAATCAATGGCAGTACAGAGCCTGAGAAGATAAATAAATGGTGCCTGTTCTATTGGTTTGTGAGAATATTTTTAGTCATATTATAAATAGACTTTTCATGTTTTACTAGTTGGTAGTTTTTGCTCTCCACTCCTCTCCTTCTATATTTCATAGTCTTTTATCTAGTGGATTGAAGCATTTGGATCCAACATTCGTATATATTTTGGAGATTTGAAGATATTTTGTCCCTCACATTTTTTTCTACTTTCTTCCTCCGTGCTTGCTTGTACTGTTTAGTTTTCTGCTTAAAGAACCACTACAGATCCCCTTCGGGATCGCTATTTTGTCAGGGTGGATGAGCTTCTGGATCTCAGTGAAACTGTGAGCTATACCATGTAGGGCCACCCATGATGGGAGGCCATAGCAAAGAGGTTAGACAAATTGTGTTCCACTGGAAAAGGAACTGACAACCCACTGCAGTATATTTTTCAAGAAAACCATATGGATAAGCACAACCAGAGACATAAGTATATGGCACCTGAAGATGAGCCCAGGTCAGAAGGTGCCTCCCACATTACTGAGGTAGAGCAGAGTGTGAGTATGAGTAGCACCAGATCTAATGAAGTGGTGGGGCCAAAGTCGAGAGGACGCTCTGCTGCCGATGTGTCTGGAAGAGAAAGGAAAGTCTCCTGCCGCACAATGAATTAAGCATAGGAACACATAAGGTTAAAATTCTGAACCAAGGCAAACTAGACATGGTCAAACATGAATAAAAATTGATATCCTGGGAATTAGTGAACTCAAATGCACTGGAATGGGACATTTTATATTGGATATTCACCAAACCAGGAATCCTGCAGGAAAAGATTTGTCCAACTGAATGCAGAATTCCATGGGATAATGAGATGAGACAAGGAGACATTCTATAATGAGCGATGTAAAGAGATATAAGAACATAACATAATGGGAAAGTTAAGAGATTTATTCAAGGGAATTGGGTTTCTCAAGGGAACATTTTAATGCTAAAGTGGGCAATAAAAACATGGTGGGGACACAGAAGATCCATATGGGAAGGCTATTAACAGCACTGCCAACCTCACTAGTTTGTCCAAAAAGCTTGAGCTAGACATTTTGGAGAGTGAAGTGTGATGGGCTCTAGGAAGATGGAGTTGATGGAATCCCAATTAAACTATTCAAAATCCTACAAGATGATGCTGTGAAAGTGTCACTTGCATTTTCCAACACATTTGTAAACATCAACAGTGGCCAGTGGACTGGAAAAGTAAGGTACCAGTAAGGCAATGCTTAAGATCCTACAAGCTCAGCTCAAACAATATATTGACTAAGAACTACCAGATGTGCAAGCCGAGTTCCGCAGAGAAAGAAGCACAAGTGATCAAATTTCCAATGTCCGCTGGATAATAGAAAAAGCAAGAGAGTTCCAGAAAGACATTTACCTCTGCTTCATAAACTATTCTAACGCTTTTGACTGTGTGGATCACAACAAAATGTGGCAAGATGGGGTTACCAGAGTATTCTTTATATAGACCAAGAAGCCACAGTCAGAACGGAACATGGAACAATCGAATGGTTCAAGATCAGAAAAGGTGTGCAACAACGTTGTATATTGTCACCCTATTTATTCAATTTATACAGAGAATAAATTATGTGTAAGGCCAGGCTGTACCAATCCAAAGTTGGAATTAATTTTGCTGGGAGAAAATGTGGACAAATTGGATCCCATTTCCGCATATGGTGGGAATGTCCGCCAATTCATGAATTCTGGAGAAATTGCTTTAATAAAATGTCTTCATATATCAAATATTTAATTAATCCCTCACCAGAAACAATAATATTTCATATTTTCTCTGTTGAACTCTCCAAGGAAATTAAAGTTTTTTTTATTACAATTCCTAATGGTAACCAAATGGCTTATTGTGAATAAATGGGAGTGAACTTCTATTCCAAAACTTGGGAAAATTAAAATGTCTCCAATAAAATGGAAACCATGGGATAAATATCTAAGCTAGATTTAAAGTTCTAAACAATTACAAAGATTGTTTGGATTCCATGCTTCCAAGAAGTGGGATCCTCGAGGCTCCTACCCCGAAAACTATCCCAACTTTCTTCCTTCACCTCCCCCTTCTCCAACCTTTGCCTTTTTTTTGTTTGTCTTGTTCTATATTGATTTATGTATTAATTAAATGAAGTAATTTAGAGTATTAGATAGGGAACTTCTTTAGCAACTTAGAATGATGGAATATATGTAAATCAAGAATCAATCACTATGCATGATTATACTTTCTTTTTGTATATATATATATATATATATATATATATATAAACTGAAAAAAAACTGTTTTGGGGGGAAATATCGACAACATAAGCAGATTATACTAGTCTGATGGCAGAAATCGAGGTGGAACTAAAGGGCCTATTTATTGCTCAACAACAAAAGAAGTGACAGATTTTATTTTCCTGGGCTGCAAGATCTTCAGATTGTGACTGCAGCCAAGAAATTAAGAGACAGGACCATATAAGGAAATAAAGAAGGACTATAAAGAAGGCTGAGCACCATCAAATTGACCCCTTTGTATTGTGGTGTTGGAGAAAACTGGTCCCTTGGACTGCAAGCAGATCCAATTAATCAATACTACAGGAGATCAAGCCAGACTGTTCACAGAGAGTTTTAACATCAGACTAAAGCTCAAATAACATGAGAAGACAGGATTCCCTAGAGAAGACTCTGATGCTGGGAAAGCTTGAAGTTACTAGAGGAAGGTGATGGCAGAGACAGAGATGGATAGATGAGGTAATTGAAGCAATGAACATGAGCTTGAGAAAACTGAGAGGGGCAGTGGCTGATAGATGTGCCTGGTGTGCTGCTGTCCATAGGATCATAGAGTGTCAGACACAGCTGAATGACTGAACAACAACACAGTACTATATTTACAATATGTCCATTTGATATACTAAGCTGATTTTCCCAGTATAAAAAACCTTGTATTAATTAAATATCATATGCTTTGTACACTGAAATTGGGACTGCCATTGTTTTGTTTATGAACCTGTTTTTGTCACAACAGAATATTGATTGCAGGCAAGAGTAAAGTTACTTGTATTGTAAGTTTTCATTCTCTAGGTCAAGAACTTTTTTAGTATCCAATGACTTTGTCAGATGACAAACCTGGTTAAACAAACATAGTAATGGCCACCTCCACTGTAGCAAAACTGCATATAGTAGCTGGCTCTGTAGGCCATGCAGACGACTCACCAAAGTAAGAATTGTGTGGCTTTGTCAAGTAGTAGAGTAGCTATTAAAGGACTACTATAGTAGCACTGTACTACATTGGCATAAATATATATTTTAAAGAATGTTTTACATTTCACAGACTCTGTTTGTGTCATCAGCACTTCCATCTGGAGTCTGAAGAGGATGATTAGATTTGCGTTTCTATAAAGTCCTATTGCCAAGTGGCTATTCATACCACTGCTCTTTCAATATAACTGAATCAAGATGTATAAGATTCCTCCCATTTCTCCCAAGTCTCTAATTGTGTCTGGAACAAAATCACATCTTGGCTGCCATTACAAATTGATAAAAAAAGGAACAATTAGAGGCTGCATTTATTTTAAACTTTTAATTCTCAAGTCAGTTTCATCATAGTTCATACTATAAATATGCCACTCAAGTGAAATTTTAAATAAAAATGTATTGCACATTGGGGATTTCATTGTTTAACCTCTGATGAAAGCGAATATAGTTGATCACTCAGCACGAGCACTGGTCTTTTTTATTATTATTTTTATTTGTTCATTGATCCTTGTCTGTAAAGTGCTAATAGTCCCTTTCCTCCTCTCAGTCTTGTTTAGCACCATCTTGCACTTATTAGACCTGTATTTGACCCAGGCTGCCTATCTGCTTCAGAAATGTGGTGTTGATCACCAGTATTATCTTGAGTTTGAAAGACATAATGATCTTCATGTTCATCATGGTGATATGGAATGCTCAAGTATCTCAAGGGGGATAAATCAAAAGAATTCATCAACATTTTTTCTTTTAAGAATATCTTTACCAACTGATAATGACATCTGGAATATATTTGAAATATGAATGAAAATGCTACTGATTAAATTGTTCAATTGTTAAATCTTAGAAATGAAATATTTTGCATACTTTCTATTGCTTACTTTTTCCTTTTTACACCTCTATAAACACAATATCAATATTTCTTATTCCAGCCTAAGGTTATGACAAAAATGGTATGCATTATTCTGGAGAAAGTGTTAAATTTATGAATGATACCACTAACTGTTTCAGAAAGGTACCAAGTTCAGGCATTTGAAAACAAGTATTTTAGCACAAACATCTTCCACCTTTCTGGCATGCCATACCTACCAAACCCTAAGCATAGCTGTCCTAACTACCCCATTACTGCCGACAACCCACAAAGGGCAAAGCAAGAGAGTAGCAAAATAGAATAATGGGGATTGGGGAGTAGACATGAAATAATCGTTAAATGAAGTAAGGCATTGAATGACAGTGAATACATTGAGTGAAAGTGAATACATTGAATGAGAGGGAATACAGTTCAATGAAATAAGAAGGGAGTGGATGGTGTGGGAAATTAAATAACTGTGGGTATAGATCAAAATTGTTGAAAATTAAATGTTTCAGAAAGGTAGGATGTAACTAGGGAACCAAGGCAAATGACACAAAGGGGGAGTCGGTAAATCCATTTGTTTTATATATTACATTAGAGTTTAAACAGCTCTAGTAAGTTTATAACAGTAATATTTTAACACTGTCTTAGTGTGTTAGCCAGGAGTTTAGGAAACACTTGCAGATTGTAGTGAAACCGGAAGGGAAATAGTCATTTAAATTATAATGTGACAAAACAGAATTTAGACAACAGGTGTTGTAGGCAAGAGTGCAAGATGATAGTAATATTATTATTATATAGTAATTGTGAAAACCACACCATCCAGTACAAAGGTTCAACACCCACAGTGAAAGGGAAATAACCCTATTGCTGCTCTTCAGGCAATGTCAAAGGTTGATAGAGCTTGCAGCTCAGGTTTGAATATAGATAGAGAGAGTCTTAGGGGAATGAAACACTTACTATTCACAGAAAGGCACGTGTCTGATGCTAAATAAATAAATAATGATGACACTTATTAATTCCAGCTGAGAATAGCAACAATTAGCCACGGGCTCATTCCTACTTTATTTGAGGCAGCAGACCTTGGGTAGCTTTCTTCTCAGGGCTGTCTCCATACTTGCCATACATTTTTCTATATGGTTTTATTTTTAAGAAAGTTTGATGCAATCAGACACACATATACCTATAATAATGTTATTGTTAATGTTAGTGTTAAAAACTCATTCAGTATTAATCTACACCAAAATTAGCTTCTCTGCCCTTATGTGAATAACAGTAGTAAGTTGCACATTTTTTTTTATTATTCATGAATTTGAATGCTTTGGTTTTAGTCTGTGCTGTATTTTATAACGTCTTATAATCGATAGAGTAAACACAAGAAAGTTGTTCAGTTATTCAACAGTAATGTGCTAGGCATTTAAAATGTAATATACTCCTTCCTTAAGAATTTGGAAGAAGAAACACAATATATGCGACCAAAAAACATTAGTTTTTTTTCATCTGCAAATACTTGAAATATCAATCTGCTAAAAGCTTTTCGTCCTAGTTACAGATATGTTTCTCAAGATGAACTAGAGTTTCTAATTATATGGCTAATATTATAATGCCTTTAGAATGTAAGTTTGTGAGCTTTAAATCTTGATATGAGCTTTAGTTTAAGCGCTGTGTACGTTTAATTTTAAGCTCCAAGACAGGGCCTTCTATTCTTTTTTTTCCCGTTTGCATTGTGTTAATATTGTTTTGAGTTGAAATTCCTCCTGTATAGCGCTACGGAATATGTTGGCGCATTACAAATAAAGGAAATAATGTCAGAGATTTCCTGTGAGATGAACATTCTCCACTATCCATAACTCTGCAATAACAATGGAATTGAAGTGATCTCGTCTAACTAATGACAACATTCTCATATTAGTTAATGTAGCCCATAAATTTATTATATTGATTTGAATGCCAAAGGAAGACGTCCAGTAGGAAGAAATTCAAAAAGTGCATGCTGAGGTCAGAGAAAGCTATTTCTTACTGAAACCATTCTTCTCCTTTCAAAACAAACTAAACAACAAACTGCGATATACTAAGTAAACTCATACGTTAGGGTCAGACAACATGCCCTTTACATGACCCTAAGAAAATGGAAGTGAGTATAAATGAATGTTCTTTTACCATATTGTCTAATCAATTACTTTCTTTTGTCCTTTTTTTAATTGCAAATATTTTAGACCGGCGTTTCCTAAACCTATTTTCCCCATGACTAGAATAAAGTGTAGAGGATTTTATCATACCATTTCCATCCAGATCCAAGAACCAAAAAGTCCTGGGCCCCTATTCAAGTGAACAATTGTTGTTTACTGGAGCCCGTAATGTAGCCAATAAACTAATTTGCTATTCATTTGGCGTCTTTTAGCTACCCGCAAACGGTCTGAGGGTTACAGGCTGACAATCCCTGCAGTTGTCAAAATCATAACTGTGACCCAGTGCATTTGATCTTTCAAGCCCATAACGGTTACAATCGGAAATCACTATTCGATTGCTACAATTCCTTAAACCAGCAAATATTTTCACACCTGTAAATTGCAAATGTAGAAGAAAATCCTACGAGTACCTATTAGGACTCCAAAGGAGGTTAAACACCTGTTTGTAGCACTGTAAATGCAAATAAAATATCAATACTGCGCTTTAAAAAAAGGAAAAGCTTGCAAACCTGCAATAAAAATTATATCTTTTACGTTTCATTTCCATGTTATATCAATGTTGGAAATTAAGGAGTTAATACATATCAGGCCACCCACATGGACTATAATGTTTTCTTCATTAATTTTTGTATTACTTTATATATTGCAGGATTGCGAGTCCGATCGCATATCAGACTTAACCTCCATGTTTTACTGACGTCATGATGACGGTCTCATTTAACATGGGCTGTTTCTAAATCGGTAGTTACGGCCTTGCTTAATTGATCAGGATCATGCCCTGAAATGTTACTTACAGGTGCATGGTTTACGGTTGGGGCTTTCGACCAGGTAGCTGCGAGCTGCGGGCTTGATAAATTGAATCACTTTGTAACTGTTGCAATTGAATAAGGCCCCTGGTTTGCCAATTATATCTACATACATTTATTAATTAAGCTCTGCCCTGATCCCAGGCATACTAAACTGTGTTTGATACTACCACTTCTACTAGAAGGCTATGTAATGTTACCCCTAAATCTTCCAACTTCAACTCTTCCAAATATACCTCTTTTTTTTGCATTTCCCTTTTCCGCAAAGGCACTTTCCTATTGAAATTAGTTAAATTCTTATGTATATGTGTGGAGGTTTCTGTAATACCATCCCTCTCCTTTTTTTTTCTCTATACATATTCAGGTCATGAAGTCTGTCCTTATAAATTCTGTTATTTTAGTTCCCGTTCTCTGAATGGTTTCCAATGTCCAAATATATATTTTTTAATATTTGATCTGCAGTTCTGGACACAGTATTCTAAGTGAGGCCTAACTAGGGACCTATAGAGTGGCATTAGTACTCTCTTTTACTGCTGTCGGTTCCTCTACCAATACATCCATTCAGCCTACTTGCTTTTCTTGCAGTTTTCTTGCATTATTTGCCTACTTCTAAATCATTAGATATAAGTCCCTTTCTTCATCAGTTGTCATCATCATTTTGCTATTAAGTAAATATTCTACTTTTGAATTTTCATGATCTAAGTGCATTATTTTGTATTTATAAGTGTTACATTTTAGATACAATATATTTGCATTTTACTTATATCGCATGGCATGTGTATCTTAATGCATATTTTGTGTCATATGCACAGTAATAAATAAATGAAACACAGGCCCAGAATCTTGACTTCTAGCCTTCAGCCAGTATCCTATCTGCTGAAATATGTCATAAGCTTTACTATATTCGAAATAAACTTAATTTAGTCTATAACTTTGGTCACATAATAAAAAATGTATTTCGTTAGTAAGACATGATCTTTCAGCAGTAAACCCATGCTGCCTTTGATCGTGAAAAATATTACTTTTTAGGTAAAGAGCAGTTCCTTCTTTCAATAGTGTTTCCATTAATTTTAAAATTGTTTCCATTAGTTGTAATGCATTTTTATTATATTTAATACTTAAATCATTTACATTGTTTATATTCCCAGTTGTTCTGCATATCACTAGAATGAAGCTTACCGATGTCTGAAGTGCCAGCATTTTCCTTAGTGCTATGTACAGAGGTACAGCAAATTACATATATGTTTTGCTATCCTCACTGCTAACTATAAAATAGGTTGTCTCAGTGGAGCCACAAACCTTTGAATTTACATTACAAGCAGATCTAATCTGTTGTTTGTGAATCCCCTAAATTCACAAGGATGCCTTAGGGAGAAAGTGAAGAGGTTGATCTTTTGATTTTGTGATTTCTGTGTTAAAATGGAAGTTTTCTGGAGATTGAGATGAGTCACCCCCACAAGGTATAATTAGCATATGGGTTTAATGGACTTCCATAGCAGTCTAACAGTTAATACTGGAACATACAGAGGGCAGGTCTGTCTTTTCATGTCTTTAATATTTGAGCAGGATTAACAGAAAAATATATTATCAATATAAGGTATCATGACACTATATGAGAATTGCTTGACTCATCTATTCTGCCTAATTGGCCCCATGTTCCCCGAAGGCCAAATTGCATAAACTATAATTTACAACTATTTCAAGTTGAGAATATGGACTATTAGCATTTGCTTTATATACATCAACAACCACATGCAATAGATGTCACCTATCGTGAGTTAATAATGAAAAAATTGTTTATAAAGTCAAAAGAAACAATATACACAATTAGCTCCCTTCTTTCTTGTTTTGCTACAGCTTTGGCTGGCACTCACTGCTGTTTGTTTAGCACCTGACACATCCAAAATACCTGAAACTCATCTGGTTTTGGCTATATACCTATCTTGCCAAATTCACAATAGACTCATACACCATGAGGATCATTTCAGCAAGCTGTGTATTTTTGCAGATGTTTTTCTTTTTGAGCAATGAATGTATTTGAAATCATAGGACATCTATAAGGCTTTGAGTTGTACAACTCTGCTTAATGTTTAGTTTAATGAAAGGTGGCATCAAAATAGCAGAATTAAAGGAATGTAATGCACTCACAAAAGTAGCTAGTTGTTTCAATTATCCATTGATCATTAACAACATTTCTATTCAATGATTTTAATATCAATATTCAACATTAAGCTTACATTCAAAGATTATAATATTATCCTTCAATTGTGCTGTTGGTCTCCTAGCTTATAATGTCATCTCGGGTGGAGGGTTTGGCTGTAAGACAAGTCTAAGAACTTTTATGAAAAGTTTCATTGGAGAGAAACTACCATGTGTCTAGACAATTTATAAATGTTCTCAAAACTAGAACTTGTAGCTAAGGAAAACCAATTTAACACAGTAAGTATCCAGCCAATGAAGAGCACTATGTCAGTATAAGCTTGTGTCTGACTATTTAGCACTACATGTCAGCCTAAGCTGACCTTATAGTGGATACAGTCATGGCTGAGTCAAGCCATTTTGAAGGGAAGGTATGTTGTAAAGTAAAGGTATGAATACTTTCTTTATGCTAGGCTATTTTCTTTCAAGTCTTGTTGTTTGCAAAAACAAGTAATTTATTATTATTTATTAATAAGAAAATATTATTATTATGTACTTTTCTAGAGGTTATTATTATATAAATGATATATACATGACAGAAAAAAAACAACCTTTTCTAATGTATACATACAGTAGTTGCTACAAGACAGAATATTCTGTTTCACCAAAGGCATACGTTCTGTGCAAAAATCTATGCCATTAATGGAGGTAATATTAAGTTATGAGCTGGCCAATTCGTCCATATGGCCCAGGGTGGACACAAGCAGCAGCTGAATCTGATCTGTAATATTCAGTACTGCTTTCCTAAAATTATAAAATATATACTTTATTAATGATTAAGGCACTCTTGTTAAAGCATTGTAGTGGCCTTTTATATACATACATAAATATAAATATAAGTATATATATATATATATATATATATATATATATATATATATATTTATTTATTTTTTAATATAGTTTTTAATTTTTTTCATATTATAGCATTAACATGTACAATGTAATTTATAAATATGGCTATACATATATACTATACATTTTCTTTGTATGCATTTCTTGTGTGTTTCATGAAGCTGATTAGCCAAAATAATAACAAAGTCAAACTATTTCAACATAAACCAAAAAATTATAAAATAAAATATTTGGTGAGGAATCTTCTGAACTGTTCTTTATCGAACAACTATGATTGGATCTGATATATTTGTAATTGGTCTTCTTTGCAGCTTGTGTATTGGCACAACTCATTTGGAAATATCAGAGTGCTCATCTAAGTCTTCAGATGCCAGAAAGCCAAATGATAGATGGCTGTAACTTGGTAATGCAGTTGTCTAGAACACACTATAACTATGCAGTGGAAATAAAGAATAGATTTAGGGGACTAGACATGGTGGATAGAATGCCTGAAGAAATGTTGTAATAAGTTTGTGACATTGTTAAATCAGAAACAGAGAATAACCCCCAAGGAAAGTAGTCAAGCTGTCTGTCTGATGAGGCTTTGAAAGTAGCCCAAGAAATAAGGAAAGCGAAAGGTAGTGGAGATAGGAAACAATGTGTCCAACTGAATGCAGAATGATAGCAGAGGATAGCAAGAAGAGACAAGGAGACTTTCTACAATGAGCGATGTAAAGAAGATAATACAATTGGAGAAGCCAAGAGATTTCTTCAAACAAACTGGGGATCAAAGTGAGTGTGATAAAAGACAACAATGCTAGGGACTTAACAGTAGCAGATTGGTTAAAGAAGAGATGGCAGGAATACACAGAGGAGCTATACAGGAAAGATTTTAACAGCATTGATAAGCTCAACAGGTTGTCCAATGAGCTGGAGCAAGAAATCTTGGATAGTGGAGTGAAATGGACCCTAGGAAGCCTTGCTTATAACAAGACTGCAGGAGTTGATGGAATTGTTCACAATCTTAAAAGATGATGCTGTGAAAGCATTGCCTGCATTATGGCCAACATATTTGAAAATCAGCAGTGACCAGTAGACTGGAAAAGGTTAGTCTCTCCACCCAATCCCAAAAGTAGGCAGTGCCAAAGAGTGCTCCAATTAACAAAACAATTTCACTAATTTCACATGCCAGCAAGGTAATGCTTAAAATCCTACAAACTCTGATCTAATAATATATGGACCAAGAACTACCAGATGTGCACAATTTGCCAATATCCGCTGGATAAGAAAAGGCAAGAGAGTTTCAGAAAAAACAAAACAAAAACATTTACCTCTGTTTCATAGACGATTCTAAATCATTTGACTGTGTGGATCACAACAAAATGTGGCAAGTTCTTACAGAGATGGGGACACCAGAACTTCTCATCCACCTCCTGAGGAATTTTTATGTGGACCAAGAAGCCACCATCAGAACTGAACATGGGACAACAGAATGATTGAAGATCTGGAAACGTGTGAAACAAGGTTTTATATTGTTACCTTATTTATTTGATAATATTTATACACAGAATATATCGTGCATAAAGTATGTGGCTTCTCTGATGGCTGATAGTGAGGAGAAACTAAAGGGCCTTTTCATGAAGGTGAAAGAAAAGACAGAGGGATTTTCTTTTAAAAGAGCCACCGTCCTATTCAAAAGAGAATGTGGGAGGTATGCTAGTTGCCTATGATCAGTAATCCAGACCCTCATTTTATAGAACAGTTAGTACAAATCTATCCCTTAAAGGTAAAATACATGAATACAAATAATAATTCCTTAAATATTAAATGAATTGTAGTTGCCTTGGAAAATTGTCCTTTTCTACTGATGCCCAAGATATCAATTAACTGAAATAAGTCTTTTCAGAAAGAAAATCTTATAAAAATACATACAAAAAGGCAAAAAGCAAATATATAGTGACGTTCAGTTGCTATTTATTAGTTTTATATTTTCTACTTTGCTTTTACAAAATAGTTTTGTGAACAGCACAGGTGCTCAGAAAGGATATAAGAGAAAACTAGACAAATCATAATGCAGTACATGTCTTTGGCTCTTTTCCTTTCCAAACACCTGTGCTTTAAAACACATTTCCTACAAGAATCTCAAATAGCCTGTTTGTGAGAACAACCTAGAAAAGACACAAATGAAAAATGTTTACTATACTGCACTATACATTTCTGTTTCTCTCCCCCCCCCCCCCCCCCCAGAATGTGGTCCTCCTGACCCAAATAGCAACATTTGCCCTTGTGCAAGACCAGTATTCTTCTTTTATCCCCCCCAAAAATCGACATCCCCACATCATTTAAAATAGAGAGAACTTGCTGTTGCCATGCCAGGTCCACTAGAAGCGCCTCTACATCCACTTCTTCATCTTTGTTTTTAGTACGATGAGGGAAACTTCAGATCATGGAGGAGAAGGGACATACACGGATACTCCCCACAGGAATCCATAGACCCTATGCAAGAGAAAAAGGAAAAGATGCAGAGGGGGGAAGAAGGCACAACAACAAAAAGCCAAGAGATCGCGACTCGACACAATCAAGATTGTGATCCAAAATAGAGAGTATTACCTCAAAGAAGCATGCCATCTCATTGAACCTTTGACATCAGACCGACAGCATATTTTTTGAATAGCTACAAGATCCTCATCTTACAAGTGAAAGAAGATGGCATCCCAGAATGAATATAAGTTCTTGAGCATTGCAAAACCAAGGAGGGCCATTATCTACTATCTTCCTAAGGTCCACAAAGATTCAGGCCTATCCTTGTGACAATTTTGCATTTATTTGCATGCCACAATATCTCTCCTAAAATGAGTATTCAATTACAAATACCACTTAAAAAAACTGACACCAAATGAAATCAAATACACAGCTATAAAATGCTTTTATCCACTTAGAAGTCTCCCTGCTCTTGTGACATAGAGATTCTGATCTTGACCCTCTGTCATGTGTGGGTGTATCAGAGGTTTTACCGGTTTGCTGTAAAACCTGACAATTTCTCAACTGTTTTATTGCTCAAGAAGGGATTAATGGTCAATCTCTCTCAGGAGTTCACACTGATAAACAGTAATTTAATTAGATCTTTGATCTTTGATATTGCAGCAAGGGCATGCTCTATCAATCTCATCAGCACGAGAAATAGCAAGCTATTCCAAAACTCTAGATTTGATGTGGAATTCATGATATCTACTGCATTGAGAGACAGACGCAAAAATGTAAAATATCCCTAATTATATATTGAACACTTGCAGAATGACTGACTATAACATCAGTTCACATAGATAAAGAGTGAATTTATTGAGAAAAAGCAAAGAGGTAACAAAGGGAAGGCAGGGCCACGAGAGGAGCCGGTGGGTGATAAATAGAGAGAATGGTGGACATGATGGACAGAGAGTAAGGTGAAGATGGAGAAAACAGTGAGAGAGAATGTCTAGCAGTGCCAGGAAGTAAGAAAACCACTGCTCTACAGTAATATTAATGAGAAATACGGTATGTTTGCTTGTTCATCTAACAACATATTAATAGTGTGCAATACTTTCCTAGAATTGCTACAATTTCGTGTATTTAATAAATGTTTATAAAACCACATTGTTGTCAAGAATATTGTTGCCAACTTTTAAATGAGGTCACAGACTTTTGTAATAAATGTGCAAAATATGATATTGTTTTTTAGAATAGGAACATGTAGCTAGTACACTCATAACTCAATAACGCTCAAATTTGTGTTAATTGGCCAACGCATTTCATGTTAATCTATTAAATACTGTAGATATGTGAGATAATTGTTTTTACCATTGATTATCAATAGCCTCTAAATTTTCACTGTATGTGTTAAATTTCAAAAACCGCATTGAAATGATCAAAAAAAAAAAATTGACAGTTTTAATAATTAGAGAGTTATCTATTTAGGAATCCCACAGCAAATTAGCATCTAATTTGCACTTTCTTCTAGTGAAGAATGTTATTTGATGTTATAGGGAACAAATCTTTACCCAAGGGCATGCAAGATGTCAGAGTGAAAGGGAGTGAACTAATGGAAATGGTTGCATATATCTACATATATCATAGGAACTTTACATATATAATTCTTTGAAATACTGTTATCACATCATTTCTTCATCAATATGCAAACTTTCAACAACAAAAATAATCAAATCTGTTCTTAATTTGCTTTGCTTGTATAAACAGGCCTGTCCCACTAGGTTGCTGTTGGTGAAATAAAACATTAAATAATCTTAGTGTTTGAAAATGGTTACCAACATAGTTGAAACGCATATGCAGCGGAAAGTATAATTGACTACCAAGTTCTAATGGAGATAATTTAACAGCTTATCTGAGTTCAACTTGATATTACGTTTGCATAATTAATTTAGTAGGTAGATTTACTTTGAATATTAATCAATAAAATTTCTGTAAAAAATAGCTTTAGTTTCTGTGCACCATACAATGGTTACATAATTAATGTATGGCCTTGCACTACTATTTTTATTTTAGTATTTTATGAATTTTCTATATCTTCTCTTAGTTGTCTTTTTTCTAGAGAAAATTTGTGTCATTTGGTTAGTGTTCCTTCATAACTTGGTCTCTCTCTATAGGGATCCCCATGCTATGCCCTCCTCCCCAAAGTACTAGGGAAACAGGGCCGAATGCCCCACTTTTTAAGGAGGTCTCAGGCTATAGTTGAACTAATAGGGGGTAGTAGGGGGACATTAGTTCCAAATATTAATGTTTATAATTATTAAATATTTTTCATGTCATGAGATTGGTTTATATAGATAGATGGATAGTTATATACGGATATGGAAGGATGTTAGGGATTGCGTAATGTGTTCATGTTATGTGGTAGGTTGCTTTGCATGACATTGCTTTAGATACTAATAAGATTTGGGTACATATGGAAGGCAGGTTGAGAACATATGTTGGAACTAGAGAGCTACAAGTGAAACATTGCTCACTACAGGCTTGACTCAAATCTTCCATTTCAAGGGAAAATAGTTGCAACCCAACTAGAGATTTGACTCATTCCAGTCAGGGTTCAGAAAATGGCATAATTCTGAAACTGCTCTGGTACATGTCCTAAATGATCTGCTAATGGCATGACAGAGAGATGACTGTTTCAAACTAATACTTGTGGACTTCTCTGCAGCATTTGACACTATGGTCTATGACGGGGTGTAGAAGCCAGAGGAAATTCTGGGGGGGGGGGGGGGGGGGGGGGATACAGCTCATTGTATACACAGGCCAAATAGCTTATATATACATACAACACAAACATAGAAAAATCCTGGGGGGGATTTGTCCCCCTCACCCCCCCCCCCCCCCCAATTCCTACACCCATGGGACCATGGTATATTGCTTCACCATCTCAGGAAATACTGTGGACTGGATGGTACCACAATGAGCTGGTTAAGATCCTTCCTAAAAGACAGATCCCAGAGAGTGTCCTCAGTGGTAAATTCCTCTACACCTAAGACGCTGAAATATGAAGTTCCACATGGATCTATTTTATTTCCCGTGTTTTTTTGCTGTGTACATGCTTCTAATGGATTGATATAATAAGACAACATGGTCTATTATATCATAGCTATGCTGATGACGCACAAGGTATCTACCATCTAGTGTCACTGATCAACGATTGTCTTGCGAATCCCCTAGAGTGGATAGTAATATGTGGCTGAAGCTCTTAGTGGGGGTGATCATTTTGAAAAATCAAAAGTAAAGAAGGGTAAGGTAACTGGCTTGTATATAGAACATTACAGATACCATATTTTTCCATCTATAATATGTGTGCGTGGTGTTCTTAGTATAGGGACATAGCACATGAAAATTAGTAGTGGGGTGCACTAAAAACTGAGTGGGCTTAAGGCTACTGACACTGGAACATTGTGAGTACAGAACCTCCTACCTTTATTAGTGATTCAGCTGTATTCTCAGCTACTGCTTTTCTGGCTACTGATGATATATTCACCAACACTATGTTTTGAATATATCATTACTTAATTAATTATTGGAGATTAAGAATTTCTGAAATTACTACCTCAGAGAATGTAGTTGGCAAATCTACTTAATTCTCAGAAAAAGTTCTTTGACATAAACAACATAAACAAACAAACAAAAAAAAAAACAGAGATAAAAAACAGAGATAATAAAGCATCCAAAATACTAATGTTATTTTTAGACTGGACTTTCTTTTATGGTGTACACTACTCAAAGCAACTGATCAAATGAGTCTGTGTCCAACAATGCACAGATTAATTGATACCACAATTATAAAATGGAACGATAAACTAAGCAAACAAATAATAGTAAAATAATAATTTATAACACTAACTAAGAAAGTAAATAGGAAAACAATACTTAGCAATCTCCAGCACTTTCTTTGTGGTACCCTTATACAAACCAATGCTGCAAATTTCCTAAAGGGACTAAAAAGGCAAAATAAACAATGAAAAAAGGAAGCTTTGATTCCCTAAGAGCAAAGTAACAGTAGAAACAATTGAGTAAAAAAGGTAATATGATAATAGATGGGAAGAACTGAGGGCTCTAAGGTCAATTTATCTTTTGATCATGACAAGCTGACTGTGACCAGTCCGGGAATATTGGTTGTATGGAGTGAACAAGCACATAATGCTCAGTACATTGAAGCTTCCATGTGTTGTGCTAAGCAAGTATCCGTGAACATTCCTTGACTCCTGTCAACATCTTCACACTGTTTTTTACTCACTTCAATAGAGGTTTGATTGGTATGAGGATAAAGTAGACTGGAAAAGAGATAGTAAATACAATGCACAAATGTAGATTTTTAAAAAAAAATATAGCAAGGTGTATACTATTGTTTACAATATTAGTGGTTTTTGTTGAACAAACAAAATAATTAACAAAGATTTATCTATGGAGAGAAATATGTATGGCTAAAAATGTATTGCATGGCATGGTCCAATACAATTACCAAAATTCCACAATACCTTAAAGCAAGGTTGCTCACACTAGCAAGCCAGATCCAATGACCAATCAGTTAGGGGGCCAGAAAGAATCCTGAAATTGGAAGAACTTGGGCCAGAAAGAATCCTGAAATTGGAAGAATTTGGGCCAGTCTCTCTCTATTGCTAAGAGGAAAAAAAGAGTCATAGTAAATGGAACAAAACAGTGAAGTGGGGTAAAGCAGTAAGAGAGCTTTAGGAGGATAGAGCTTCAGTCTGTTGGCATCATCACAAAGTTACTATTGTAATGCTCAAAGTGAACAGTACATGGGGGGGGGGGGTTACTTTCATGGATAAACAGATATAATTTATAATTTAAACCAATATAAAGAGACAAGAAAGTAATTAATATCCTATCATCTTCTTGAAAAGCAGCATCACAATAATGGGTGTAGGAGCAGGGGGATAGGGGGGACAGCCCCCCAGACTTTTCTGTGTTTGTATGTATGTATATATAAGCTATTTCACTGTGTATGCAATGAACTGTATCCCCTCCAGAATTATTCTGGCTCCTGTACCTCACAATGCTTTTCTTAATGAGTATTGCAAATATATTTTTAATCCCTCTACAAACTACTTTTGCAACAATATCCAAGTTGTATTAAGTGCAGCCAGCAGAGGGAGTAAATGAAAAGTTTGTAGGCAGTTCTGATTTTTATTTCACTAAAATAACAATGTTTTCTAGGGATAGGGAGCCCTGTGAATGTGTCTAATATTGAATATGTTTCTTCCAATAGTTGTGAGATTTTAGGACATTCCCATGTTTTAAAGTTCCAGTTACATCACAGCCTCTGAAGCATTTTTCATTTAATTGTGGGTTTCATTTTTATAATCTTACTGGAGGAAAATACCATCTCATTTGTAATGACCCAACATATATTCGCTATACAAGGGTTAAGTACATAGTAAAATACAATGTTAAACATACAGCAAAAGAGTGGACACCCTGTCTTTGAGCCTAAATCTGGGTGGACCATAACCCACCAGGGCATCTTTATGTCCATGGTCATGCTGATCCACTTAGTATTCATGGCAGAGATACTGGAGTGGGTTGCCAGATACTTCTCCAGTGGGCCACAGCATACAGCTCCTATTCCTAGGTGGTCTCCCATCCAAGTACTGACAAGGCCCAACACAGCTCAGCTTCAGGGTGGTGTGACCTCTTGGTACCCTGACTTGGAATCAAACCCAGGTCATGGTGGTGAAAGCACCGAATCCTAATCACTGGACCACCAGGGTACCCAAAATCTAATATAGAAAGTCCTTTGTCCCACATACTGAAAACTGCCAATTTATAATCTAAAGGGTAAAGTGTGTTTTTAAATGATACATTTTATGGCTATAGCTTTGGTCGGTTGCTGTTTGCACATGTATTTTAATGTTCATTAATATTGAACGGAAAAAAAAAATAGGTTTAAAATGAAAAGTGCTTCTACTGGCCCTTTAATTATATAACAAATAATTAATTTAGAAAATCTTTATTATTTCCAATACAAAATATATTTTTCAAGCACAGAGTGAACTAGTTCTGCTCAGTCTTTTGTAACTTCCTATAAATGTTACATTTGCTTTTCATTCTTGCACAAAGTAGAGAGGTCTTCTTGTCTTTGTGAAACATAATTGCTTCCTACAAGCTCTAGTTCTATTATTTGTTCATTTTGATGACAGACACATCACAGTCAGTCATCACTCATTTAATTATAAGCAACAATCCTTTACTGGTTTCCGTTATTGTTTATAGGTAATTTCACGTTCTGTTCATTCTGAAAAAAAGTGTATCACGTATTGTCATGTATGAAGTTAATTTGGAAAAAAGACAGTATAACTAACACAATATAAGCTTTTTGGGAGTATTGAAGAAGAACAAATTATTTATGCTATATACACAAGCTGGATGTGTGTGAAAGTTATGGATCTACAGATGTGCTGACCACAAATACAATGATTTACACAGTGTCATTTTGTATATGATCACTGAGATATGTGCACCTTCTGTACAACTTTCCTTCATATATGTGCTTCTTAAACAGTTATTGTATACACAGAAATGCATATGTCTTTAGTAAATACCCCACCCTGTATGTGTTTTGATTTATACCATAAGTCACATGTTAAAGGTTTAATATAGTTAGTCTAAATTAATTGATGCCTCTTTTATAAGACATACCTTGGGGTAATTTGCATTCAGACTGGAAATATGCATTAGACTTGGGATTTCTATCTTAATGTTAACTATCCCTTCTAGATTGCTACCTTGTTGTGGTGAAGGGGCTTGTGTATCTCAATGAAGCTGTGAGATATACCATTTAGGGTCACCAAACATGGGCAGGTCATAGCAGAGAGGTAAAACAAATTACGGTCCACTTGAGAAGGAACTGGCAAGCTACTCCAGTAACTTTGCCAAGAAAACCATATAGATAAGCATAACCAGAAACCCAGACAGCTGTGCCTGTTGTGCTGTGTCCATAAGGTCACAGAGAGTTGGACACGGCTGAAGGACTAATAAAACAAAATTACAATTACAAGGATAGGCACCCCATATCTTGCCACACTTCACAAATCTCATTATATTGATGGGATTGTGAAGCCTGCTGCAGCTATTATCCTTGTATTCCTTTCATGCTGCCTTTTAGTGAATCAAGGCCATTAAATATTCTAAGCACTAGTCCCTTTTTAGACATTACTAGCCTTATTAAATTGCGATTCGTTAAATTTAAAAGGGCTCTATTTAAGCACAGAGCATATTTTTTTTACAGAAGTTTTTAGTTAATGAAGACCTTGCTTTTGGATAGAAGTTCACTAACTAAAATCTTCTATGGGTTTGTGTAGATTTTATTGATGGAAAAAACACTGTGTCATATTTAATTTAAAACGCAACGATGTTAAAAACAAAACAACAAAGTACTGAGGTATCTACCAGAAAAAATATTATATTAGATCAACAGAGGAAATATAATAAATGTATATAGCACAAAAAATTTTTTATGATTAAATCCCCAGGTCCCCCATTCTGATCTCCGAACCACCCAGGTCCCACATTCTGATCTCCTAACCCCCCAGGTCCTCCATCCTGATCTCCTAACCCCCCCAGGTCCCCCATTCTGATCTCCTACACACCCCAGGTCCCCCATTCTGATCTCCTACACCCAAGCCCTCCATTCTGATCTACTAACCTCCCCATTCTGATCTCCCATGTTTCTCCCATGTGGCCCCCATAAACGTCTCCCCTAGGTCTCCCACTGGACCTTGCGTAGTACCTATATTTAAACAGTAGATGGTGCTGGCTGCACCATGATCGTGCGCACGGGTGCTGGCGCGCGATCCCTGCCCGCACATGGTGGCGCTGATGAAACACGCAAGGTCCACCAGGCCCAACTCTGCTTGGCTTCAGGGTGGTGTGACCTCTTGGTTACCTGAATGGAATAAAACCCAGTTCGCAGCTGTGAAAGCACCGAATCCTAACCACTGGACCACCAGGGACCCCTTCCATGCCATTTAGTCTATGCTTAAAGGACCACTAAAGTTTCATATTTATGCTATGCATTTATGATTTAGTGGGGACAGATGTTCGTTCCCTCCCTTGAATTCCCACCTTGTATGCAGATAAGATATTCATTCTATTCTATGGAAAGAGCTGCTTCGGTAGTTTGCAAATTACAGAGGGATGAATTGGAACCATAAAGGGATTAAACCTGCAATATAATCACCATCCAAAGTAATAAAAATCAGATCAGCATGTAAAGCAATGGACAACCTCACTAAAAGATAGCTGAAACAATATAGTTTCAGTTTCCTTGAGCACTTCAGTTTACTGAAAAGTAACAAAATATTAGTACTTGGCTAAATGTCAAAAGGTAAATGTCAAACATAAACAAAAGTCATGCTTATTTCTACTCTAAATACAATGTTTTTCAGTTTTACCTTAGTATCCTCCTTATCTACTCACCTGCTATTACCAGGCTTCACTGACATAATGTTGATAGATTATTCACAATAAGATGTTAGAGAAACCCTTTGTAGACATAAACCTTCTCACCTTGGTTCATTGGTTCTAATATTTGCTTGTCCATTTCAATGTGTTATTTTTGAAAGCTTTGAAGTCTTAGTACAACATCATTATGTCTCTTAAACCTCATTTTTCTTTTATGATGACATTGCACTATTGCCGTTTAGGTCCTTAATAAAAATAATACAGTCAATATAACAAGCAAGACAAATAAACATGTTTTACTCTTTATTTCCCCTATTTGTTACATTAACTTTATCGTCAACATTTAATTGAAAATTTAATATAATAATAATTTTTGATTAAATATTGTATTTCAGGATTGTCTTGTTCTATGCATCAATCTTTTATAACTGTAAACCTATTTTGTATTTCAAAATAAATAAAAATAATTAAAATATAAATTTTGCTAAACTTATTAACATTATATAAAACATTAGACATATAAAATTAAAAAAATGTACTTCTGTATGATAGATCAATGTGGATTTAAATACATGTATTTGTATTTGTATTAAATTCTGAATTAATTTCATGTGTTAAATAACCATCCAAAAATCAAAACTAATAAACTCAAAGGGCCTCATTCAATTGCGATTTGGCCAATGGAATAGGGCTCTATAAAAGCACATAGTGAAGACCTTGCTTTTGGATAGAAGTTCACTAACTAAAAACTTCTGTAAAAAAATATGCTCTGTGCTTATATAGACCCCTATTCAATTGGCCAAATCGCAATTGAATAAGGTCCAAAATAAATAAAATACTTAACGACCTATTAAAAAATGTGTATCAAAATAAAAAGTAGCATACAATATATTACATTTATTTTGATACATTTTTGACCTTTTAATCGAATCTACTGAATTATTTTATCAACCAAAATGAATGATAATTCTAAAGATGTAATATTAAAACTTTCAGTAAAATGCTAAATATAATATTTACTTTGCAGTTTGTAATAAATGCATACTCTTCCTCACAAAAATATTTATTTAATATCCAAAAATAAAATTTAAAAGATTTACAGTTAACGTGGACCTGTCAAGTTTGCAATTTTGGTCTTGTTTCCAAAAACAGATGTAATGGAGATTTTATTATTTAAAATATTATGGAAATCTTAATTATCTTGATGCAATGTGAGGGTATCCAACTTAAAGGCCCATTAGCATTTGAATTCTATGACTTTTTCTTTGATAGGCACAGCTGTACCAGCAAGCCTTATTGGTTGAAATAATTTAGTCAGAGGAAAATGCAAATAACACATTATAGTTAATCTCATTTGAATAATGTACCATTGATTTAAACAAGCAACAGCTGGCCATTGTCGCCCTTCACAGTATTCACAAGAACATTTTATCCTAATGAGGCTTGTAATGCTTCCACTAACGCCCTGCACTCAATAACTTGAAGACCTCTAATGGGGTGTGATACTTGTTTTTGTTAATCTGCATGGCTTCATGGCCCCTGCAATGCTTAGTGAGCATAACTTAAATGTGGCGACTACAGACAGAAAATAAATTAAATATAATGACACTTTCAAAGAAAATCTTTAAAGGACCATTGTGGTCATATAGCTAAAGTATACACCTTTGAAACACTACATTTGAAACAGGTACAAAGGTATTTAGGGTGAAAAAACACTGTTGCTGGGCGTTCCCTGGTGGTCTAGTGGTTAGAATGTGGTGCTTTCACTGCTGTGACCTGAGTTTGATTCATGTTAGGGAACCAAGACATCATACCACCCTGAAGCCATGCAGGGTTGGGCCTTGTCAGTACTTGGATGGGAGACCACCAGGAGCTATGTGTGCTGTGGCCCACTGGAGAAGGAACTGGCAACCCACTCCAGTATCTCTGCCATGAGTACCAAGTGGAGCAGCATTGTGTGTTGCGGGCCATGAGGTCACAGAGAGTCGAACATGACTGAATAACGCAAACACAATACTGTCTCTAATTTATTACATTTTATTTACAATTATGTTTTCGTTGAATCTTCTAGTTTATTTTATGGTGGTCATCTTCCTGAGGAGATTTTGAATGGAGACAAAGTTTCATTCAGCCCAATAAGAATCTGACCGATCGTTCAGCAAGACTATTAGAAAACGTATTACTTTAAAAAGATACACTTCTGAAAAAAAGAAAAGGGCAGAATCAAAACAGAAGATAAAATGGAACTCTAGTAAAGAAACATTATATCTAATAGATAAAAAATCTATAGGTTGTGTTTTTTGTGGTTTTGAAAAACATTTACCCATTATCAAGTATAGTTAAAAAAAAATAACATAGAAACCTTTGACCACTGTAGTTGTATGTTAAATCTGGAAAGGTAAAAGTTCAACTTTAATGAAAATAAAATACTTCCTAAAATGTATATGGCCATTTTATTTTTTTATGTATGTGTCTGAAAATTGTGTGCATTATATACCTATTTACATCTCATTTCACTAATGCAGTCTTTAATATTCAATTTTCAAAAACTTCTGAAAAATATATATTGAATAACTAATTTTTATTCCAAGATTGGTACAGTACAAGCGCCATTTATACAATCATTAACCGCATGTGCAAACAACATTATGAAAAACGCCTAAAGTCTCTGTATATGCTTGCAGCAAATGAACAGCTGTAACAGAAATGTGACACATCTGCACAGGCGTATTGGTGTTCATTATTGTGGGTAGTATAGTCAGAACATTATTCTTGGTATATCCATTTTTAATATAATGAGAGATTTTTGGCATGCGGGAATTGTGTTACAGCAGGCAATGGCAAACAGTAATACTGGATATGCTCTCTGAATTTGTATCTGGGTGAGAGAAGGAAGATGGGCCTTGTTATGCTCTGTTAGTATAGATGCTTAAGTATGCTTCAAGGGAAGGTACTCAGCGGGAACAGCTGCAATGAGTATATATGAAAGGGAGATGCAGGCAGCAGGAAGCAAGTGTGCCAAAGGTAAACGTGTGTATCTTTATATGAATAGCTGACAGGAAATCCTATACAGCCTTACATTTTTATGTGGGTTTTCATATGCCCTACTTGGTCTGTCAAAGTTCTACTAAGAAATAAATATTAAGGTGTCAAATATATTCTCAGAAACACAGGTGATGCACTAAAATTGTCAGTAAAAATATCTCTTTTTAGTTTAATAGGTACTTATAGGTGTCATTCAAAAGGGTTCAACATTATCAGCCTTATTAAATTGCGATTCAGTAAATTTAATAGGGCTCTATTTAAGTACACTGCATATTTTTTTACAGAAGTTTTAGTTAGTGAACTTCTATTCAAAAGCAAGGTCTTCCCTAATTAAAAACTTCTGTAAATAAAATATTCTGTGTGCTTAAATAGAGCCCTTTTAAATTTACCTAACCACAATTTAATAAGGCTGTTAAAAAACAAATGTACTTGTTAAAATGTAATAATAAGATAGTTAAGAAGCCTAAGAAGATAGCACATTATTAATACTATTTCTTCAAAATAGCATACTGAAAATACAGACCTCGAGTCCCACTTTAAGTTGAAATAATTTATTTTTTGATGGTTGTTTAATACTGTTTCTTAGGAGTGATTGTTTATTGAACATAATAACTTTTACCGTCTATAAACAGATGACTCGCGGTATTGAGATTTCTTCCGATGCCATGTTTCAGAGGCTCAACACTCATTACATCTCCATGAAATGGATACAACTGTCTAAATTAGTAGTTTCGAAGCCATTGTACCAGACAGATACCTTGGCAGGCACATAACAACTGCCAGACATTTATGTAATCAATGGCATTTTGAACAAGCTAATAAGAATTATATTATAGTTAATTCACAACAAAATAAACAAATTAGTACACATACACATGCTCAGACAGCTTGTTAACATGCTAGGCTTCATGCTTCAATAGGTTTGTGAACAGGTTGCGATGCCGTATGAACTAACATTTACAGCCTTATTAAATTGCAATTCGGCAAATTCTAAAGGGATCTATATAAGCACATAGCATATTTTTTTTACAGAACTTTTTAGTAAGTGAACTTTTATCCAAAAGCAAGGTCTTCACTAACTACAAACTTCTGTAAAAAAACATATGTTATGTGCTTATATAGAGCCCTATTCAATTGGAAAAATCACAATTTAATAAGGCTGATAAGGCTTAAGCTTCTGAGATCTGACAGGTTTAATTTGGCTCTCCATGCTGTTTATAAACTTTGCTTTAAGAAATGTTTTCTACTGAAGGTGCAAACCTGAGAAGTGACTGTACATATCAGTGATAAAACACTAAGTTGGAATATTTGTAAATCCACAGCTAAGAAGAACAAGCATCATTAAGATATTCATATACAACTGTATACATTTACAGTATCTCACAAAAGTGAGTACATCACTCACATTTTTGTAAATATTTTATTATATCTTTTCATGTGACAACACTGAAGAAATGACACTCTGCTACAGTGTAAAGTAGTAAGTGTACAGCCTGTATAACAGTGTAAATTTGCTGTCCCCTCAAAATGACTCAACACACAGCCATTAATGTCTAAACCGTTGGCAACAAAAGTGAGTACACCGCTAAGTGGAAATGTCCAAATTGCCCCCAAAATGTCAATATATTGTGTGGCCACCATTATTTTCCAGCACTGCCTTAACCCTCATGGGCATGGAGTTCACCAGAGCTTCACAGGTTGCCATTGGAGTCTTCTTCTACTCCTCAATGATGACATCACGGAGTTGGTGGATGTTAGAATCCTTGCACTCCCCCACCTTCCGTTTGAGGATGACCAACAGATGCTCAATAGGGTTTAGGTCTGGTAATATGCTTGGTGGTCCAACACCTTTACCTTTAGCTTCTTTAGCAAGGCAGTGATCGTCTTGAAGGTGTGTTTGGCGCCGTTATCATGTTGGAATACTGCTCTGCGTCAGTATGTCGCAGTACATGTTGGCATTCATGGTTCCCTTAATGAACTTTAGCTCCTCAATGAACTGTAGCTCCCTCTCTTACCTAAACCTCCATAACTTCCTTGACTACCCAAATAAAAAAGCACCCTTCGTGCTCCAGCTATCAGGAAATGATAAAACAAGATAACATAAAATATTCAAAACATAAACAGATTTTCTCTAAAAATGCTTTTGTTACAGTCTTCACAAACAAGTGTAGTTTTTCTTGGAATGCAGTAGTCATTTAAATTAGTTGTCCATTAAATTGGTGGTAAGTGTACAGCTTCATGCTCCCTCCGTGGCTTGCTGTGAGGTCTCTACACTATTATTAAGATTGAGAAAGCATATTTTCTCCCTCCCCACGGAAAAAAAAAAAATCACTGCTTGGCTATTTTATGCCAAATTGACTGATTACTCCAAGGTAGTGTTCAAAACACTAGCAAAAAAAGAAGTGATTAAAATAGTCATAATCATTTATACTACAACAGTCTAAAGAATTGGACAATGTGTTTAAATCCACTTTCTCAGCATAAAGCATACTATATCTATAGAACAACAAATGATGATCAATTTAACTCAATTACATGTGAATGACCATCAATTTGGGTGGCTGTTGTAGGTTTGGAATACTTAACTGTGTGTATGCTTTTCTCAGGGATGTAGGGGGCAAAACAATTCTGTGAGGGGGTACAGCTCATTGCATACAAAGACCACAAAACAAATACATACACATTATTGAAAAATCCAGGTAATGGGATTCCCTATCCTCATCACCCTTAGTTCAATGGCTCTTCCGATAATTTCACAACAGTAGATCCACCAGTTGGTTGCTCCACTTCTGAGCGCATAAAGTCATTCCTTGACTTCACAAAATTTCCAACTCAAGGCAAGATCCTTTCAAAATAACTGAAATGTTGTAGCACAGTAAAAGGGAATGGACTTTGAATATTGACTTTGATACCTCTATATGTTCCATCTTGCATGAAGAGTGGACTAATTCCCTATACCACAACAACTGTACTTTTACAGTATTTAGTGCTATATTGTAGAGTGGATTAGTTGCCTGGGACACCAGGAACTTTACAATCTCAGTGGATTTACCATTTGTGTGTTTATTTTACTTTGTATATTTCCCCACATTATGTGCGTGCTGGTGCCCCAAGTCATCCGTTTATACAATATACTGTATAAGGGAATATTACTTATTATTTTATATGATATTATTATTTATTATTATTACAGTTTTTGGTAAAGCGTCTATATATTCCGTAGCTCTTTACAAATAAAAAAATAAACAAAATAAAATAAAATACAATATTAAACACATTGCAGAAAGTAGAGGGCCCTGTCTTTGAATTTAAAATCTTACATAGATGAGGCCTCATTCTATTATCGTCCGTAAATCGGCTGCAAAGCTGTGATGCCTTGCGGGGCTCCCGTTACCTTGCAATTCAATTATACGGTGCCGCAAGGCTAACCCCTTACGGCCGGACGAATATCTTGCAACCGGCCGTAAGCTCAGAAATCTTTAAATGCAAAAATAAATTCAAGACGGCACTGTAAAGCTCTGTAAATGCTAGGGATCCTAATGGGGGACATGAGGATTAATAGCAACCCCCTCTCAAGCTTGCACATCAGCCCAAATCCGAGATTACATTAACTGTTTATTTTCCGGCCGCAGCGTGGGCGGGTCTGAGGTGCTCCAAGCCCTCTGGACTTTTTACATGGATATGTGACATAAATTAAAAAAAAAATGTATTTACGGATTTGAGTGTAGGGGAATGTTGTGCTATTAATGCTAACACCTACAATCACTTTATAGTCTTCGCAGAGTGCAGGATGGCTTTATTATGGCTTTATAATGTGCTTAAATGTGTGCCTGAGGGACCTTTTTGCTGCAAGTAAGCTCCGGCTCGGTTTTAGCCTTGCAGAGAGGGTTCCCGGAGCAATTGAATAGCAACCAGGATTTTCTTGCGGGCGAAACGCTTACGGCCGTTTAAGATCGAAATGCTTTCCTCTGGCGTGTGCGGCCGAAAGGGATAACAAGGCGCCGGCCGCAAGCCTGCCGGAATCCCCGGCCGGAAGGGAAAAGAATAGGCAAATAGCTTGCGGCCGGTCCTTGCGGCCCCGCATCTCCTACGGCCGATAATAGAATGAGGCCCATGGTGTTTTTTTTCAAAGCATCTTATAAGATTGAAAACGTATAAAACTTACAATCTAAAGGGATAAATAAAACAAAAGGTGAATTAATAAAAGGAAGAAAAAGGAGCTTGGCAAGTAATTGAGGAGAGAGTAGAGAGTTATAATAGTGATTACATTTGTGGGTGTATCTGCTGTGTAAAATAAGGGTGATAATGATAAACCTGCAATATAAATTAATACAAATCATAGGTGGGTGGGTGTTGACAGGGTAAGTGGGAGGGCAAGTTATATGAGCTCAGATGCTGAAGACAAGTGGTGGTGTGTGAAGACCTAGGTTTAGAGGGAAAAGAAAACAAGGTAAATACAAATTGGAAAATGACAAGTGGAAAGTGAATATGCAGAATGGATGGTATCAGGCCCGGGTCTTTGGTTAAGACTCTGCAGAAATGGCTGCTCAGTCCTGGTGGTATATGCAACTCAACGGAGAAATTACAATTTGTTATTTAAGGTATATTCCTAGTTAGACATCTTTGTTATTTTTTTTACATCTACCACAACCACCTTGCACTTTTCATGGACTAGTCAGTTATATTCTTCAACTGTATAGAATACTTCACATTTCTGACTTAAATTTGAGCAGGTCCCTCAAAATACTCTGTATATCAGGATCGTAGGAACCCAAAAACATCTGGTGGTGATAGAGTATATACACAAACATATTTATATACTAGCGATTGCCTGTCAAAAATGACGGAAATACAATTTTAAACCTGGCAATGCTGTTTGCCACACAATGCGAGGCTCTTTCTCCTCTAACTTGCATGATTCGCTATGAGCCTCTCCCCCCTTGTACTTTACGGGCCTTGCGAAGAGTGCTGCTGGCACTGCGGAGCTACAGTTCATTGAGGTAACCAAGAATGCCAACATGTACTGCGACATACTGGAGCAGAGCATGATTCCCTTCCTTCGAAGACTGGGCCGCAGGGCAGTATTCCAACATGATAACGACCCCAAACACACCTCCAAGAGGGCCACTGCCTTGCTAAAGAAGCTTAAGGTAAAGGTGATGGACTAGCCAAGCATGTCACCAGACCTAAACCCTATTGAGCATCTGTGGGGCATCTTCAAATGGATGGTGGGGGAGTGTAAGGTCTCTAACATCTACCAGCTCCGTGATGTCATTATGGAGGAGTGGAAGAGGACTCCAGTGGCAACCTGTGAAGCTCTGGTGGACTCCATGCCCATGAGGGTTAAGGCAGTGCTGGAAAATAATGGTGGACACACAAAATATTGACACTTTATTCCCAATTTGGACATTTCCACTTAGGGGTGTACTCACTTTTGTTGCCAATGGTTAAGACATTAATGGCTGTGTGTTGAGCTATTTTGAGTGGACAGCAAATTTACAGTTACACAAGCTGTACACTTACTACTTTACATTGTAGCACAGTGTCATTTCTTCAGTGTTGTCACATGAAAAGATATAATAAAATATTTACAAAAATGTGAGGGGTGTACTT